>BJCM01214263.1:0-19399 GCA_018326385.1 Flaveria bidentis | reverse complement strand
ACAATAATACATAATGATAATGTTCTAATAATAATAATAATAATAATAATAATAATAATAACTATATTAACAAAATTAATAATAATAATAATAATGTTAATAACTAATTAATGGTAATAATATTAATAATATTAATTTATAAAATTATTAATCTTTGAAAAATGTTTAAATTTAATAAAGTTCAGGGGTTGTTTTGTCATTTCATAAACTTTAAAAGTAAACTAATTACATAAAATAAAAAAAATTAAACTTCAGGGACCATTTGTGTAAATTTCGAAAACAAACCCAAACCAACCCTCCCTTCACCCACGTTTTTCCGGTCACCGATGGCCATACTCCGGTCGAACTCCGGTGACCACCAAACACCTAAATTGATATGATTTTAACGTTGCAAAAGGTACCAAACGACTCGGGGAGGCACCGCGAACTCGAACCCATAACCTATTTGGAGCATTACAATCGACATTTAAGGGAATTGAACCGAAATCATTAACCAAATTGGTTTATAACCGTTCAACGTTATATTGTGATTGAATAACCAAATTAAACAATCAAAAACGTTCTAATAATCATTTCTAAACTAATTACATCATTTAATTCTAGTTTAACAAGTGATTAAGCAATCGATTGTAACTGTTATAGCCAAATGAAACCGAAACTCGTTGGACCATTTCTCATACAAATCGAACGTAAATAACAGAGGGCAATTGTTTCCCTTGACCCCTTTTAACTCTCTACAACCTCAATTCCTTTGAAGCATTACTTAAACATCATTTTCAAACCCCATGTTCTTCGCGAACGAACCGAGACAAACTTGAGCTTAAACACATCATTTTGATCGTAATCGAGTAAGTATAATACATCTTGGTACTCGATTAAGCTTGGAGATCAAAAGCCCTAAGGTTAATCGAGTTGAAATACTCGAATCATCGTTCAATTTGAAGCAATGTAGAACTAGGGTTCATGCGATTTGGGGGTGATTCCGCATTTGGTGTTTTAGGTTATTAAAACAAAGCTTTAACGATGTTGAGGCCTTAGATCACTGGTAAGACACGGCGCCCCATAAACCTGAGGCCCCCGGTTCGAATCCAGGGAACCCCACATTTTTGTTTTAAGGCTTTTTGGCCTTTAAAACAAACTTAGAAATTCTTAAAAATTATAATACATATTTTATGAACTTTAATTAATTTGTAAGACAATTAAATAAATTCTGAAATTTATTTGTATTTTTTTATATGCTCTAAATTAATATTACAATTAGCTTGTTCCTATAAAGAAATTTGATTTCAAATATTAGTATAAATTACCAAGGTATTGTTAGAACAACCACCACCAAATGTATTTTGTTGGTAAAATGGGATTTAATTTACAAATTATCAAGATTTATTCGAGCTCGGGATTTTATTAAAAATGGTGTTTTTATTTTATTATTACACTAGAATGCTTAAATGGTATATTTAGTCTTGTGTCGAACTTAACCAATTATTTCACCTCGTCTAATTTAAATAATAAAACCTCTAAACACCAAACCCTAGTCTTCTATTAATTCGTTGAGTTTAATATTTGGATGTTAAAACCTTGTAAATATGGCTATTTAGGTGTCTTGTGATGGTTTACGTTGGAATGACGTTTATATTTTACTTATTAATCATCAATTATATAACTTTTGATCAAGTGAGTATTTCTATACTCCTTTTTCATATTTTCATACTTTAGGGTGAAACATGTTACATTATAACCATTGCACTTGTAAAACGTTTGATTCTTGTAAACTTAAGGAAATTTACTTGTGTGTTGTGGTTAGTTGAACTTTGTAGCTACCATGTAATGTCGAATATATGTACAATCATTAACTATTGCTAGCCTGGAGACGTTATAGATCTATGGGCCTAACAAGCCTGCTTGGTTGATACAAGTACACTTAGCTAATCGTATATACTTGTAAACGTTTGAGACTTGTAAAAATCTGTTAAGGTTTGATTGTGCATTCTGTCTTACATCCCTAGTTACTTTGATCTCTAACTTACAACATGAATTGCCATCTTTTGTATACTTATGCATTGAAAACTATGGAAATCTCACCAACATTATGTTGACCTTTTATTTTTAATATGTTTCAGGAAATACTCAAGCTCGATCACCACTTTTGAAGCTTGTTCACACCTAGCAATGGACCTAGTTAAATAAATGAATAAGCTTGTTATTTTCTTATTATGCTTGTTAGTTTCTTTATTTGAGACTTATGTTTGTGATGTTACCTTTGAAACTTATGAATAATATATTTGGATTTAATAATAGCGTTATGTGGCTGTGAACGATCTTAACTCTCACATCTCGACGTTTCTGCCGTCAAGGTTGGGTTTTGACATGTACATTGTTGAAGAAGACTCAAAATGGGAAGTTCATCGAAAAGTAGAAGAAGGGATATTTCTCGAATACAACATACTAAACAAGAGAGTTTACAACAACTTAACGGGTTAGGTAGAAGTGTGATATGATGTTGACGTTCAAAGATACACCATCCCCCAACTGGGAAAGGACCCTCGTTCGTCTTTAACTATGATGGTTTCTTTAAATCCTTCAATTTGCCGCATTCTCATACTGATGACGAGCTGTCTGCTAGAATGATGTATGAGGCTCTTAACACTCCTCAACCAGACTCGACATCAACAGGTCCATTAAATGATTCCTCTAACTCTTTAGGGGGAGACCTTAAAGTGAGTGAGTCTTCATCTGATGATGAGGCAGTCAAAACTGCTAATGAGGACCAGGAGGAACAGGAGGAACAGGTTCCTACCAATGAAAGTACACAAGCATCAGATCCTAATGCCTCTGACATTTTGGAACCTCATACTCCAACAGCTACAGATCCTGAACCTGAGTTTAACAATCTGGATAATGAGGTGATTGTTCCAATAACTCCCGGATCATGGCTAAATGTTTATCATCCCTTGGATAATGTCATTGGGGATGTTCGATCGGGAGTACAGACTAGAAATCAGTTGTACTCAGCTGATTATGCCTTGGTAATGGAAAAGGGATACCTTCACGATGGTGCATATCGATGTTTTGTGTCTCAATTTGAGCCAAAATACGTTAGTGAAGCGTTAAACGATGAGGCATGGGTCAGTGCGATGCAAGAAGAACTCCTACAATTCAAGAAGTTTGGAGTGTGGACCCTTGTGGACAAACCAAAAGGTGCTAAGGTAATTGGCACTAAATGGGTATTGAAATGCAAGAAATATGACCAAGGGCTAATAATCAGGAATAAGGCCTGACTTGTAGTTCAAGGATTTCGACAAGTCGAAGGCATAGATTACAATGAAGTGTTTGCACCAGTGGCAAGGATAGAAGCAATACGTATATTTCTAGCTTATGCATCCTACATGAAGATCAAAGTCTATTAATTAGATGTCAAGAGTGCATTCCTTCATGGTGAAATCCGTGAGACAGTTTATGTCAGTCAACCCGAAGGATTTGAGGATCCTTATTATCAGGACAGAGTTTACAAGCTAGATAAGGCTCTCTACGGGCTCCATCAAGCCCTTAGAGCATGGTATGAGAAACTCTCAACTCATCTGGTGAAACACGATTTCCGTAGGGGAGTTAGTGACTGTACACTGATCATCAAATAAAAAGATGGCGACTTACTGTTGGTACAGATTTATGTTGATGACATAATCTCCGGTTCCAAAAACGAAGAGTTATGTAAAGAATTTTAATCTGTAATGAAAGCAGAATTTGAGATGAGTTCCATGGGAGAGATGAAGTTCTTTCTCGGGTTACAGGTGGATCAGACACCAAAGGGAATATTTCTACATCAGACCAAGTATGTAGGCAATATCCTCAGTCGGTTCGATATGGATAATGCTACTAGAACTCCACTTGCCACAAACCATGACGTGGCACCCGATGAAAATGGTGATCTGGTTGATGCCACCATGTACAGAGGAATGATCGGGTCTCTCATGTACCTCACAGCCTCATGAACTGATATCATGTACGCGACGTGTCTTTGTTCCAGATATCAGACAAAACCAAAAGTAAACCATCTAATAGGAGTCAAATGGATTTTTCGTTATCTGAAGGGTACTCCAACACTCGGGTTGTGATATCCTCATGACGATGACTTTGAGCTTACTGCGTATAGTGACTCGGATTATGGCGGTTGCAAAATGAATTACAAGTCAACATCAAAAGGATGTCAGTTCTTTAGGAGTCAGTTAGTCACCTGGCAGTGTAAGAAGCAGACCTTCGTTGCTCTATCAACATGTGAAGTTGAATACGTTGCTGCTGCAAGTTGCTGTTCACAAATCATCTGGATTCAACAGCAAATGCGCGACTACGGTTTGCAATTTTCTACCACTCCTATTTTTGTTGATAATTCTGTTGCTATTGCCATAACAAAAAATCCAGTCCAACATCCTAAAACTAAACACATCGGTATTAAATATCACTTCATACGTGACTGCTTTGAAAAGTACTTAATCAGTGTGGTTAAAATAAAAATGGATTTTCAACGCGCTAACCTCTACACTAAAGCATTTGATCAACCTCGGTTTTTATATCTGTTAGAGGTCAATAGCGTGAAAAAAAAAAGTGATGTGATTGCAGAAGACGAGAGTTCGTAGTCCAACTAGTGCAGTTAATTTTCTTTTATTTTATTTTATTATATTTATAATCTGTCTGTTAAAAATCCAAAAACACAAAAATATTTTCGATTTTAGAAGATTAGGGGGAGAATAGGTTAATTTAGTATTAAATTCATGCATTATTTAATTACTTAAAAAAGAGGGCAGCTTGGCTAAAAGAAATGAAATCAATTATGTGATTCTCATTCAACGTTTATGGAAAATGATAGTATACAGGGAACAAATTGTTTGGGACTTTAAAAGATTTAAAATTAAGAAGATGCAAAATTCAACGTATAAGTCCGAGAAGTCTAAGCAAAAAATGATAGTAAAACTAGTCTGCTACTAAGGTAACATAGAGAAAGTAGACCAAGAGGTTGCTACTTCATTATATGATGTGTTGGTAGATTTAACACAATAGATTAGTAGACCTCATTGGTGGTTTTAAATTCAAACTAAGTTGTTCAACTTGCTGTGGGCTCCCACCTTATCCCTGGTTAACACAATAAACGCAGTTCCAATAAGGGGTGAAGAGCAAAATAAACGCCACAAATGTGTGCGGACGACCTTGAAAATCAGCAAAGCACATGGAAAAAAGCTAAATGCAATCAAGCTAATAACTTATGTTGTTGGTGAGTTATGTGCAAAATGAAAAGTAAATGCTCTAACAAGAGAATAGGTTGTGTGCCTCTCTGTTGTGCGGTGGCACTGACCTAAGGATAAGCATAACCTAAATATTCTAGAATTCATTGTTGTTTGCCCCTCTATGCTATACGATGGCACTGACCTGAGGCTTGGCATCTCTTTGAAAGCTCTTAGAATAGTTTCTTCTTGAAATATACCCATAGACCACTCAAAAATCTCCTAAGGAATGTTGATTACCATATAAGCGTGGGATCCGCAAATGCTCATTGAAATAATTAAACCTTAACTCATCACCAATGTGTGTCAAAAATCTATGTATGGATTTAAGAGGACAAGTATACTAATAATCATCATGAGCTACAGTTCTTGAAAGTCAAAATCATTGTATGCATCCTATAGCTGTAGTATGATTTCCTAAAACTGTTATTGACTCTCGGTCAAAACAAGAATCTAGCATCAAAATGATTTATTAAAATGTCCCAAATAATTCTGATATACCTGTATGATTCCACAATGAATCCTACCAGAAATGATAAAACTAACTTGAAGCTGTGTTGTCTAGGAAGTAAAATCAATTAAATGTACTCTAATAGGTTTAATTCCATCCCGAATCAAAAATACCAAAATATGTCCTGTTATGTTTTAAATTTCAAAGTGTTTTTCAAAATTTTGTTTTCTAGTAATTTGTTACCTAGATGTCAGACTCTACAACTAGACGGAATCTATGAATCACTCACTCAAAAGGGGTCACGTCTGAGGTGACCAAAATGTTTAAAATTAAAAGGATCACGTCTGAGGTGATCGAACTGTTTTAAAATTAAAAGGTCATGTCTGAGATGATCATCGCTCATAATATTCAATATCAAAAGGTAAAAGTTTTAAGCATTTGAAACTGTGTGAGGTCAAACTCATAAGAATGGACCAATCGCATGATTGGACCATAAGTATGGGCCAATCGCACGACTGGACCATAAGTATGGACCAGTTGCACGATTGGATCACGAGTATGAGCCAATCGTATGATTGAACCATAAGTATGGACCAGTCACATGATTGGATCATAAGCATGGAGCAATTCATGCGATTGGATCACCAGAATGAACCAATCGCACGAATGAATGAGGCCGTATGAGCCAGTCGCACGACTAAACCCCAGTCACACGAATGAAGCATGCGAATGGGTCCAATCGCACGACTGAATGTTTACTCAGTATAAATAGAGGGGATTCGGTCGCATTAGTAACACCCTTCAATCGCTCACCCTTAGTCGCACGAACGTTCTTAGATTCTTCCCAAATTTCGATTGATTGATTTAGCATCTTGACTATGATTCTAACGTTGATTCTCTTCATATACAGGTAATGTGAGATCGAAATCGACAACAATGCCCAGTTTAATCAAACCCTAAGGACCAAAATCATTCAAAACAAGAACTTTGAAAAACTCCTCAAAATAAACCACTTAAATGGACATAATCGTTGATTTAAAGAACATTAGGTGTTATTTTGAGTTTCTGTGAGTCTAATGAGTCTAATCATAACGTTTAACATCAAGTTATTAACCAAGATTTGAATTTAAAGTGTCGAACAGAGCTTTATGCGAATGGATGTGCTAATGAACTTCAATCGCACGATTGAGCTGGGCGTATGACTCAATCGCACGATTGAGCTGGGCGTATGATTCAGTCGCACGAATGAACCATGCGTATGAGTTCAGTCGCACGACTGACTCAGCCGCATGATATAGCATACGACTAAGCTCAGTCGCAGGCTCAATCGTACGACTGAGCTCAATCGTACGACTAAGACTCAGTCGTGTTGTCTATTCGCATGACTGAACAAAATGAACCAAGTTCTTTAAGAGTCAAATGTCATTACTTACACAAATCTAACGTATATGTGGCTTGTGTTACAATAACATGGCTAACAGATAGACTATGAGCACCAAGCACAACATTTGTGCTCATCTTGATGCTACATCCCGGAACACTTCTGGGTTCACTGGGATTATTGCCTTTTTGCGCAGATCGAGGATCTTCAAGGCTATTTTTACACCATGCACACCGTATAGATCTATTTAGCAGGCTTTCTGGGAAAGTGTTGTTGTTGATAGGTCCGTTGAGCCCCACTATATCCAAAGCTCTATCTTCGGACAAGAGATTGAGATTGGCGAAGACGATTTAAGGAGGGTCTTAGACCTAGGGGAGGATGGAGCCTACCCAACCAAGCTACATCCCTTGACTCTTTGGAGATGTTTTCTTCGAATCAAGTACGCTGGGGACATCAATGCTGGTGTGATAAACAAGAGCAACATATGCCCCCAGTTCAAGTACTTGGCCCACGTCATTCTTAACTGTATAGCCTCAAGGAAAGGAGGTCTTGACGAGATGTCGGACCAAATCCAGAACGCATATGTCGCTTTGGTGCTGAACCATCCGTTCAGTTTCTCCCGCATGCTCTTCACATACATGATAGATAACATCGAGGCCAATGACAAGGAAGGCTTCTGTATGTACCCACGTATTTTACAGATGATCATTGATCAGAAGCTTCCTTTGCTGCCAAAGGAGAGAGACGATGTGGTTACTCTAGAGGTGATGGATGATACAACTCTAGGTCAGATGAAGGTTTACCGGGGTAAGCAGGTGAAGCCCCTAGTGAGGAGATTGTTTGGGCATCTAGCCCGAGAAGACTACGTGGCGCCCGCTCGCAAGAAGTGGCATCACGATGACAACGATTCTGATACGGAGTCGATTGTATTACCCACTGACGAAGACGATAACGATGACAGTGAAGATGGTGGAGATACTGGCCCCACTCCATCTAGGGCCACTAACACTACTACTTCATCTCCACCATCCACACATGGTGAAACAGAGAGGGCTTCTTTTCACCAAGACTTCATGTATGACGAAGAGGAAGAATTAGATGATGAGCCACTGGTCAGGACAGTGGGCAGTCGGGTTGTGGCTTCTGAGAGAGGAAAAACGATGGTTGGTGGACGCCAGGGTGAGTCAGGGGTGTCGCTACTGATGCTACTGATCCGACATACACCCCTGACCAGCCCATCAGCCCAGGGGGGAGCATCTTCTTCTAAAGGCTCAAGGAAGAAGCGAATGGCTCAATCCCAGGGCTTAAAGAGCAAGAGACGGAGGATCACCCTTAATACCACAGCTCCCACCACTACCACCCCTCCCACCACCACTATCACACCTACTACCCCCACTACCATAGCCACCCCTTCACGATCCATTCCCATTCCACCTCCAATATTCACCACATCCACCACCACAACCACCACCCAATGAGCCGGGACATTCACTCAAGTCCCGATGACCCATGGATCCACTCTACCCAATATCGGGTTAGAGGAACAGCTAGCCAACTTCAATTGAATTCTGCTAAAGTTGCTTGCCATGGATGAGCAAATAGTTGTGCAGCTCAACCAGCTAATGGAGATCAATGCAACTTAGGTAGAGCAGATCACACAGCTCAGAGAGCAGAATGCCCATTCTGTTAAAAGGATTGAGGATCTAGGGAAAAAGAATAAGAAGAGATGAAGAAGAAGATGATGATGATGAGGAGGATGAAGATAATAGTGAAGAAGATATCGAGAAGGGAGGACCGAGCCGAAAAGATCAAGAAGAGGATGATGATCAGGAAGGTGATGCATCTGCATCGGCCTCTAATCCTCAGGCTAAGGAGAGGCGAACTAAAAGGAATCAAGATCAAGGAGCCTCATCCTCTGCTCCTCCAACTAAAGAACCTTCTATTCAAGACAAAAGTAATAGTTATATGTATTTGTATTTAGAAACTTTTGTATTTGAATTATATTACATTAATGTAATTAATTATCATGTTTGTCTGTTTATGTTTAAATGCTTTATATGATGAGTTATGTGTGTTGTGCTTAATGTCTAATCAAATAGATGAAGCTCTACAAACAAACGAATATGATGTACAACCCCTTCAGAAGGTCAAGACTCAATTAACCATGATTCTTGACTTGGAAGGGATAGTCCGAAGGTTAGTGAGATACACTCCCGAAGGAGAAATCATTCATGATCTGACTGATGACTACTTGGCTGAGATATTCCGACCTAATCCTGACAAAATAGTCAAAGATGCTCCAGAAGTCGATGTATTGAGTGATGAGGAACTACAGGATGTAGATGAGATTGAGATTGAGGATATTATAGCTGAGCACTATCCAGAGTATGCTGACCACGAAGGCAATGTTATACCCAATTTGGGTGATACTTTTGGTAGTGCTACATTTGAGAAGCTGGATGAAGTAGAGAAAGACAAGGAGAAAGTAGAAAGCTCAGCCCAAGCTTCGGACGCCAATGTCGAACTGAAGAAAGTTGAATGGGTGGCTTGTTTTGCTAAAATGAAGTCCCAGCGCGCACCTACAAAGTTGAATGCCTACACCAAACTGTACAGAGTCAAGAAACATCAGAAGGTATCCCGCAAAATCATTGCATGGGCTTATCTTGAAGACTTAAATGTCTATGCGGTAAAGAGAGAAAAGGGGATTGAGTACTTCAGATATCCTAATGATCTGAAGATTCTTCCTGGTTTTGAGCTCAACCGACTGACATGCTTAGATATGTTGTATGCTATTCCAAGGAAGATGTCAGGTTGCTTTGAGGCTGCGTTGAAGAAAGAGTACCACACTACGTGGGTAAACTTCAGACCTCAACAACCGAAGAGGTACATCCGTAGGTCTGAAGTGGACCCGATATCTGGGAAGTCGAAAGTAGTGCTGAAGTGGGGTCCTCCGCGCACAATGTCAAAGATTCCCTTACGGGAAATGCCTCAGGACTTCACTCCACACTTCAAATGGTGGTATTATTATTGGAGGACAGGAGAAGCGGTCATAGTTCTGAACAAACATGGAAAGATAGAGACTATCCGGGTATTTGACCCTATGTGGCTTACCAACTTGTTAGTTGAAGATGTTTGCACATTATACAAGTGGCCACTGTTCTATGACACGCAGGACATTGTACAAGCTCTCCGGTTTCAACACGTGATAAGACTTTGCTTTGCATTCGAGATACATGTAGGAGTCACAAAAGAAGAGAAGTATAAGAAGTTACAAGAACATATGAAGAGTGTTAGACAATAGAGGTTACTAGGCCCAAGGGGGAGTTTGTAGATACATGTGTACCTAGTTTATGAGCTTAATGTAAATGTCTTTCATATCTTACACATATGTAATGAATGGGTTAAATGAAATATAATATGATTCATGTTTATAATGTTTAATATTTCATAGTATTATTGTGTGCTAAAGTATAATAAACTTACTATATAGGTTTGAGGTTGTTGTGCATGGTTCCTAGTCAATAATGATTGAGAATGTGTTCAACCTAGTCGTATGAGTCTTCATGCAAATGGACCATGCTTATGGACCATATGCATGATTACATCATGCTTATGGACCAGTTGCATGACTGAACCAGGAGACTAGATCAGTCGCACGATTGAGAGATAAGATTGACTCAGTCGCACAACTGAACCTTCAGTCGTGCGTATAGATCAATCGCATGATTCAGTCGCACGATTGAACCATGCTAATGGTTCAGTCATATGGTTGGAAACCCATAACCTATAAATACCACTTAATTCATGGAAAAACGTAACAATTAAGAGAATACTTCATAATACACGAACCCTAGCCGTCTAGAACATCCAAGGAAGCCTGTCCAACTTCATAGATCATTCTTGATCGATCTCTATTCGTTCATAACGTTTAGTTTCAATCTTATATCAATAAGATAATTGTTCTCACTGATTGGATCGCCAATCAAATAGGATTCCACACTATTTGATTTGGTATAAACACATAATCTGCTAGTATTTAGTGTACAAGTTGCCAACTTTAGTTGGTGACAAAAGGTAAGTCATGGACATGTCATGACTACCATATTTTAGATAAGACATTATCTAAGATACCTTAACTATAGCTTTGTAGTATATGCTTTAGTTAGAGGATTTTAGCTGGTATCAAAGTATATCTGACTGTTGATAGTAGTATATATAGTTTCTCATTGTAACTCTTGTAGTAAGCTTGAAAGAGTCTTGTAAACTTTGAGTTGAGAAGTAATATATACAAGTATGTTGAAAATTATTCTCTTGTATTTTCCTTGTGTTACTTAGTATACTATAATCAACTCTTTTATGAACTCTGCTTCTTGAGTGTTTGTTGGTGAGTTTGAGAGAAATACTTATGTTGACTATAAAAACTGATCCTGCAATTGGTATTAGAGCTCTTTAGGCTCTTGATTGTGTGATCTTACCTTCTAAATCAACTTGTTTTTCAGTCCTCTTTTCAACACACTCTAAAATGGCCCTTATTCAGAAATCTGAAGTTGAGATGGGGACGATGACCAAAGCACCCATCATCAGCCCTGAAAACTTTAGACAATGGAGCAGATGTATAGAAGGTTTCATCAGGTTCCTTGATAGTAAAATGTGGTTATCTATCGTCAATGGTCCCTACAAGCCCAAGGTTGCAGCACTAGGACGAAATGGTGCCATGATCGAGAAGGCTGTAGAAGACTATTTAGATGAAGACCAGAAGAAGATGGAAATAGACAACAATGCTATGACGACTCCTATGACTGCTATACCCAACTCCATCATGGTGGGGTTTGAGCATTGCAAGTCAGCCAAAGAGCTGTTTGATGCACTGTCACTAATGTACTCTAACTCCAACGACTCTAAGAAAGATTCACTCAAACAATAGTTTGAGAACTTTACCTACATTGCTGGAGTGACCCTCAACCAGCATTACTTCAGGTACATGGATCTTATTGCTTCCCTTCAATCTTTGGGAGTTGCCATTGACTTGAGAGATCTATTAAGGAAATTCATGAGTGCACTTCCAAATGAGTGGACGTTCTACTGTGTCTCCATCAAAAGGACAGAGAATCTGAACTCCCTCACTATGACTGAACTATACAGTATTCTTAATGGATACCATGTAGAGATGGAAAATAAGAGGGGCCATTCGATGAGCAGACCCTCAATCCTTCCTGCTTACAACACTGACCCACCCAACCTCAGCAGTACCTGACATACTTGCAGCAACCATCTTGTTCTTCAGGACCCTACATCATATTTCCTAAGACTCCAAGGTCTTAACAAACTCAACAAGGTTCTTTCCAGGACAGTTGTGCCTTTATTTCAGGAAGCGGGCACTCTAGTGATCATCAGTTTTGCTTTAATGATCTAGAGTGCTTCAGCCCAAATGATGTGGCGTACGTGGACATAGTACAACAAATGACTCTGCTTACCTACAGATCAAAGAAGTTTTTTAAGAGAACTAGAAGGCAATTTCCTCAAAATCCAGCTAGCAGCAAGTTTGGGTTTGACAAAATGAAGGCAAAATGTTACTACTGTAACCAACTTGGTTATTTTGCTAGGGAATTCAAGGCTCGCAAGTCAAATCCAGGAACCTCTTATGCCTCCTCACATGCCTCCTCACATGCCTCCAAACCAAAAGCCCATGGGAAGTCAACTGAAATAGCACTTGTAGCTGAAGAAGTTGACTGAGCTTCATGGTCCAGGATGTGACTCTTGCTCAAGCACTCATGGCTGGAACAAATGACAACAAGGTATATGAACATCTTTGTACTCTAGCATGTATTGCAAAGGTAAAAGTATATCAAGACTACAATATGGAAATTAAATATGATATTGAGTATTTAAATATTTTAAAATCTAACTTTAAAAGAGCTAATTCTTACTATCAAATAAAAATTGAAGAGTTAGAGAAAATTGTCTCTCTTTTAATACATGAACACACAAATTATAAAACTCAAATAAAGGATTTAATATCTAAATTGTTTGAGGCTCAAGCCCAGCTTGTCACAACTGAGGCTCAAGCCAGGAAGCATGATATCTTAGAGCAAAACTTCCAAGCCATCCTTGTATCATCCTCTCACTCAAAACTTTGTTATCAAAACAAAGGTGGATAGGGACCAATGAAATAGCTCCACCACACTCTTATGAGTCTATTACTCAACCAAGGTGTGGTACAAAAGAGCAAGAGGTCCTATCTGCTAACCTACCTTCTCATGAGTCAAAGAGTGATGCAAGTGTGGAAACCATCACAGGGAAGATCCAGGTAGACCCTACCCTTCTTACCAGTGATGACGAACCTCTTACGACCAAAGCCAGAAGAAACCGGACTAAGGCAGCCAGAAAAACTACCAAGAAAATTATTGAATCAAAGCTAAAGATTGACCCAAAGCAAAAGGGGGTGTTCATCCCAACTGGATTCTAGGTGGTGGGAACTTTTGAACCTGGAAAAATATGTAGTACCAGCACACCCATCCAATAAAAGGATCAGAAGGGAAAGGGAAAGATTGTTGTTGAAGACAAGAAGAACAAGAAACAACAGCCTTCAAATTCCCAAAAAATTAACATTACATGCATAATGTGTGGCCTGCAAAACCATATGGCCAAAGATTGCTATTACAATCCTACTAGCACACATTATGCAAATAATGTTAAGAAAGAAGGAGTCAGGGAAGGTTTCTCATTTGGACCCTATCAAATGGTCCAAGTGATGAAAAGGGGAAAGCTTGTTTCCGAAGCAAGGTTGCTTTCATAAGAAAATCCTTCTTTTGAAGGAAAAATGGCTTCGGAAGCTAAAGATGTGAAAACTCAGAAATCCAAGAGAGTCCACTTGAAATCATCCTAGAAGAAGACTGCTTCGGAAGAGAAGGTGGTAAAGGCTTCTTCCAAAAAGAAAGAAGCTTCGAAAGAATGCCATGCTGGTCAAGTTTCAATAAGCTCATCTTCCATGATCAACCAAGGGATGGAATGGAAGATCAAAGAAGATGTTGCAGCCAAAACCTCCTCTTCACAATCACTTATTGAACCCCCATGCATAAATTTTGGTTCAATAAAATCCTCATTAGAAGAGCCCAAGATCAACAAGGCTTGGGTTTCTAATAAAAACTAACTTTTTTAACCTTATGTGTAGGGACATATATACGGCAAGAACAATAATGTATGGATTGTAGATAGTGGATGCTCCAGGCACATGACTGGGAACAGATCTCTCCTTCAACAATTTCAACATTTTGATAAAGGTCCTGTTCAGTTTGGAGGTGAGGCTGGAGGATACATTTCTGGTAGAGGGAGTGTATCCAACGACAAGTTAAAGGTTGAGAAAGTACACTTTGTCAAACAGCTTGAACACAATCTTTTGAGTGTTTCTCAATTCTATGATCAAAAGCACCAAATGCTTTTCACAAAACATGAGAGCATTATCGTCAAACCTGGGATGACCATTCCTCCGGAATTAGTGCTTCTTAGATCTCCTAGGAAAGGGGATATGTACAAGCTGGATATGAACTATGCTTCCCCACTTGGAGAAGTATCATGCTTTCTTTCCAAAGCTGATGGTGATGAGTCAACACTATGGCATAAACAAATGTGTCATGTCAATTTTAAAACCATGAATAAATTGGTTAAAAATAACTGGGAACATGGTTAGCCTAAAAAGAATTTTTTTTGCAAAGATAATTGTGTTGCTTGTTTGAAAGGAAAGCAACACATGGCATCTCATAAATCCAAAGTTGTTAACTCCATCACCACCCCATTACACTTATTGCACATAGATCTCTTTGGTCCAACAAGTATAATGAGCATTGGAAGGAAATCATATTGCCTTGCGATAGTTGATGATTTTACAAGATTTACATGTATATTCTTTTTATGAACTAAGGATGAAACTGCTGAAATGTTAAAATATTTTATTCTTAAAATAGAAAATCAAATTGATCACAAGGTAAAAATAATTAGAAGTGATCAAGGGATTGAGTTTAAGAATCAAATTCTTGACTCATTTTATAACTCAAAAGGGATTGCCAAACAATATAGTGCTCCTAGAACTCCTCAACAAAACGGTGTTGCTGAGAGGAAGAACAGACACTTATTGAGGCTGCTCGGACTATGTTAGTTGATTCAAAGCTACCTCTTACTTTCTGGGCAGAGGCAGTCAACACTGCATGCTATGTGCAGAACAGAGCTCTTTTAGTTAAGCCACACGGAAAAATCCCTTATGAGCTATGGAACAAGAGGCCACCGTTCATTGGCTTTCTAAGGTCCTTTGGCAGTAGGTGTACCATACTTAACACAAAAGACAACTTGGCAAAAAATTTTAAAAAGTCGGATGATGCTATCTTTGTTGGATATTCCTCCAACTCTATTGCTTATAGAGTTAACATCAAAAATCAAAAATTTGAGGAATCATCCAACATTGTTGTCAATGAGCACACTCCTTGTGTTAGGGGGAATAGCCGTGATTACATGTTTGAATTGGAATTGTTTCCTAACTATTCTAATTCCTCTTGTGAGAATGTTTCAGTTAGAGCAGGTCCTCAAAATGATCATGATCAACTTTTTGAGTTGCCCAGACCCTGTTCAAATTCTCCAAGAGTGACTTAAGATCTAGCTCCAACTATCTTAAGATCAAGTAGCATGACTCATTCAAAAGATAGTGAAGCTTCAACTAGTGTTCCTTCTAGTGACATTGAACAACACCCGATGGATAGAAGTAGTATTGTGAAGGAACATACAACTGTTAATGTTGCTTCTCAGTCAATCATTGATGATGATGTTTCTCTTTCATTCAATCAGTGCTCATTGAATGACACTGAAACAATGGCTGGACCAGGTGTTCATGTTCCTGATGTTTGAGCAAAATATGTCCAACTTGGATTTATCTTTGCAACTGGAAGTGATTTCTAGATTAAGGATTCACAACACTCATCCAACTGAAAACATCATAGGAGAAGTCTCTGAAGGCGTGAGAACAAGGGGACAAACTCATCATGGGAATCTCTACCTGCACTCATGCTTCTTGTCTCATATGGAACAAAAGAAAGTAGAAGAAGCCTTAAATGATGGTAGCTGGGTTGAGTCAATGCAAGAGGAATTGCTTCAATTCAAGAGACAAAAGGTTGGGAACCTTTGCCCACTACCATCTGGCCAAGTACGCATAGGCACCAAATGGGTTTTCAATAACAAGAGAGATGATAGAGGCTTGATCATCAAGAGCAAAGCTAGACTGGTTGTTCAAGGATACACCCAAGAGTAAGGAATTGATTATACTGATGTCTTTACACATGTTGCAAGACTTGAGGCAGTTAAAATCTTCCTTGCATATGCTGCATCCAAGAACTTTATTGTCTATCAACTTGATGTCAAGTGTGCCTTTCTGTATGGAAATATAGATAAGGAGGTCTATATGTGCCAACCTCTAGGATTTTAAGACCCACAACACCTTACTATGTGCTGGATAAAGCTTTTTATGGGACGCACTAGGCACCTAGGCTGTGGTATGACACTTTGTCTCAGTTTTTCCTAAAGAATGGTTACACTAGAGGAACCGTTGATAAGACTCTTTTCATTAAGAAATCTGGGAAAGACATATTGCTCGTTCAGGTCTATGTTGATGATATCATATTTGGTTCTTCAAATGACCAAATGTGTAAAGACTTCGAGAGCATTATGAAGAAGAAGTTTGAGATGAGTTCCATGGGAAAAATGGACTTTTTCCTTGGAATTCAGGTGAAGCAGATGAAGGAAGGGTTCTTTATCAATCAATCTAAGTATGTCTCTAATATCTTAGAGAGATTTGATATGAAGGATTGTAAGCTAGCCAAGACATCCATGCCTAGAAACCATGACCTTTGTCCTGACTCTGAGGGGGAGGATACTGATCAACATCAATATAGGGCAATCATCGGTTCTCTAATGTATCTCACTACAAGTGGACCTGATATCATGTTTGCTACATGCATCTGTGCAAGATATCAGGCTGCTCCAAAGGTGTCTCACCTAGTTGCTTCCAAGAGAATTCTTAGATGCCTCAAAGGAGCACCAAAGCTTGGTCTTTGGTATCCTAGAAACTCCAATTTCAATCTCTATGGCTACTCAAATAATGACTATGGTGGCTACAACATTAACAAGAAATCCACATCAAGAGGATGTCAGTTTTTTGGTGGAAGGATCATCTCATGGCAATACAAGAAACAATTTTGTGTCTCTACATCTACTGTTGAAGCTGAATACATTGCTGCTGCAAGTTGCTGTGCTCAGCTACTATGATTTAAAACCAAATGCTAGACTATGGATTCAACTTCATGAGCACTCCTATCCGCAATGACAACAACAGTGTTATCTCATCACTGAAAATCCTATAAAACACTCCAAAACAAAGCACATTGATATCAGGTACCATTTCATTAGAGATATTAATGAGAAAAATCTGATCAAACTAATCAAAGTCAATTCAAATGAATAATATGTTGATTTGTTCAATAAGGCATTTGATGAACAAATATTTAAGTATCTTATTACAGCTATTGGGATGATAAACATTGATTATTCTATCTCACTTGAAAATCTTTTTAGAAATGTGTAATGTCGTGTGTCAAAACAATCTAAGCCCTGTTACAATAGGTTAAATCTATAAGTATGGGTTTTTCTGAAGAGAAATTAACCTTCAGAAGATTTATCTCATATCTTCCAAAGCTGAATTTCTCCAAAGGAAGTTTTCTTTTTGGAAGAGTTTCTAGTCTCGGAAGAAGCAATTGATTGTGTATCAGATCTACTTCCGAAGTATACAAAGCTCTCCATTCGGAAGACCTTCTTACTCTCGGAAGTAAGTTTTGGCTTTAGAAGAGAAAATCCTTCGGAAATACTTTTACCTTCAGAAGAAGACTTTGCTTTGTAACGGAAATCTTTGGCCCCCACACAGTAAAAGGTAAAGATTCTCTTAATGATGTCGGAATTTTATGGATGGTTTTAACCTTACCGCCACTGTCATATCTTACCCCAAACCATCTTTTCACCTTAACCATAACCCTCAAAACTGCTATTCCACCCATTTAAATAATCCCGACTCTTCACTTTAATCTTTTTACCAAATTTACTATCCAAAGCCTCCTTCACCCCAAATTCACCCTGCTTAAATTTGTTTCATCATCTCTTTTCTTACAATGACACTCAACCCTCAACACAACAAAGTCGCATTCCTTGACTCTACCAAGGATGTTGACTTCTCATACATCATCTCCTTCCTTACCCAATCTACCGACTTCACTACTCTGACTATGAACCCTACTGTTTACTTGAACCACATGGAAGATTTCTGGGGTAACGGTCAGATAGTACTTCTAAATAGAGTTAGGGTTATTCGGACGAGCAATTCTGGCGAGAGTTGGTCATTACTGAACAGGTAATCCGGGAGCATCTGGAGCTCCATGATGAAGACGCTCCTACTGAGTTCCCCAAATCAGACCTTAATGACACATATCTTCAAATGGGATACGGTGGAGATGTGAATAGGTCGACAGTCTATAAGTTCATTTTTTCTTATAACTGGAAGTTCCTACTTCATGTTGTTCTTCATTGTTTGTCAAACAAATCTGGGGGATGGGATCAAATTCCATATGAACTGGGCTACCTAGTTCATGGATTGGTGAAGAGCCTCCATTTCAACTACTCAAGGTTTGTGCTAACTAACCTTCTAGGAAACTTCTAAAAGAACACATTCTTTATGTATCCTAGGTTTCTTCAGCACATAATCAACAATGAGTTGGACCAGAGTAAGCTTGTTTGTGCAGCTATTCTGCATGTCCCTCAAATGAGGCCGACCATCTTCAAGATCTTGAAGACAGTGTCCACCAACTTCACTGGAAGACACACTGACCTTCTTCCAGGTATGATTGACCCAATGGCTCCTGGTGACATCCCTATTCACCCCACATGTGATGAACCCACACTAGCAACTACCTTTGTTTTGCCAAATCTTCTTGGCTCATTCCATCAAAACACATATCAGAGACGCAAACGAACCCTTGCTCAGTTTACTCTGATTGAGCAAGCCCCTCCTATTCAAACCAAAATGACTATAGTGGAACCATGGGCTCCCACTCAGTCAGAGGTCTTCCCATCCTTCTCATTTGACCTCAATATGGGATTTGAGCCTCCTTAGTCTCAATTCCCCGAGCCCTAAAACCAGGCTGCTAGCCATCAGGAAGAGTCCCAACACTCTCCTGAGAAACCAAAAAAGGACAGCCCAACCAAAGGCTC
>BJCM01214260.1:0-19438 GCA_018326385.1 Flaveria bidentis | reverse complement strand
ATCATAAAATAGTGGCCACTTGTACAATGTGTATACATCATCAGCAGACAAGTTAGTCAGCCACATTGGGTCAAATACCCAAATAGTATCCATTTGGCTCTCTTTTTGCAAGATGATAGCAACTTCGCCTGTTCTCCAATCGTAGTACCACCACTTAAAGTGTGGAGTGAAGTCCTGTGGCATTTTCCTTAGAGGGATTCTTGACATTGTGCATGGTGGACTCCACTTCAGCACTATCTTCGGCTTTCCAGTAATGGAATCAACTTCAGACTTTCTGATGTACCACATCGGTTGTTGAGGTCTGAAGTTAACCCACCTAGTTTGGTGCTCTTTCCTCAATGCAGCCTCAAACCATCCTGACATTTTCTTTGGATTAGCACATAGCAACTTCAGTCGTGCCAGCTGGTTTAGTTCAAAATCGAGAAGAGTCTTTTGATCATGCGGGAATCTAAAGTACTCTATGCCCTTTTCTCTCTTCACGGCATACATATTTAAATCCTTAAAATAAGCCTATCAGATGATCTTGCCTGACACCTTTAAGTGTTTCTTGACTTTTTATAACTTGGTGTAGACATTGGGCTTCTGAGTACGCATGGCTCGGATCTCAGCAAAACAGCCCGCCCATTCAGACTTTTTGATGTTGACATCAGCGTCTGAGGCTTGGGCTTGACCCTCATTCTTCTCGGACTCTTTCTCCATGTGATCCAGCTTTTCAAACGTATCACTGACGAGAGTATCACCCAAAATGGGGACTACATTTCCCTCTTTATCAGCATACTCTGGATAATGATCAGCAATGACGTCCTCGATTAAGATTTCATCTATGTCATTGAGCTCATCATCACTTGTAACTTCATAAGTAGGAGCGTCCTTGACAATCTCATCCGGATTGAGCCGGAACATCGTAGCAAGTAGTTCATCAGTAAGGTCATGAATGATTTCTCCTTCTTCAGGAGTATAGCTTACTGACCTTCTAACGATCCCTTGCAAATCAAGAATCACTGTAAGTTGAGACTTGATTTGCTGAAGGGGAGTAATATCATACTCATCTTGCTGAGATTATTGATCTGCTGATTTAAACATGTAACACAAAAATTGTTAGTAATTAATCAAGACAATCAAACATTTGATAAAGATAGATAAACGTTAATTACATAATATTAATACAATATTCAATTACAAAAGTTTTCAAGTACATTAATATCTAATCATTACTTTTGCCTTGAACAGCAGGCGCATCAGTAGGTGGGGCAGAAGATAAGGCTTCTTGGTCTTGATTTCTCTTTGTACGTCTCTCTTGACCTTGAGCTGAGGTAGATGCAGCTGCATCTCCTTCTTTATCATCATCATCATTTTGCATTTCCCTTGCCTCTTCATCATCATTGGCCTCATTATCACCACTATCATCATCTTCACCATCATCATTATGATCATCCCCTTCTCTTATCTTGAGTGGCTAATCCTTTGATCCCTTGAGCTTGAGCAGGATGGTCTTGTTTGATGCTTCGAACTCCCCAATCCTCTTAGCTGATTGGTCTTTTTGCTCCTGGAGTTGGGCAAGTTGCTGAGCTTGCTGTGAGATCTATTGTGCTTGGGTAGCATTTACCTCCACAAGCTAACATAGTTGGATAGTATTCTCTTCATCAGCAACCAACAGCTTCAGCAACATACGGTTAAGTGCTAACAACTATTCCACTACCCCAATGGGAGGTAGAGATGATCCTATGGGGAATGTCGGGTGGGATGATGGTTCGGCTTGGTGGCTGGCGGTGGTAGTGGTGGCAGTGGTGAATATGGGTGGTGGTATATAAGTGGGTGGTGATGGGGTAGGATGTAGTAGTAGAAGGTGGAGGTGTGGTAGTAATGGAAGGTGGTGTGGTAGTATTGGTGGAGGGTGTGGTAGTAGTGGTGGGTGGTGTGGTAATAGTGGTGGTAGCTGTGGTGGTGGTGGTGATCAATGTGAACCTTGGCATCTTCCCCTTCTTGCTATAGGGTTGAGCCATTCTCTTTCTCCTCGAGCCCTTGGATACAGTGGCTCCCCCTTGGCTACTGGGTTGGTCTGGGGTGTAAGATGGATTAGTAGTAGCCTGCCCAGACTCACCCTATCTTCCACCTACCGCCTTAATCCCTCTCTCAATGGCAACCACCCTGCTACCCACCGTCCGAACTAATGGCTCCTCATCAGTCTCCTCCTCCTCATCAGGATGGAAGTCCTGATGGAATCCTGCCACGTCAGCTCCTCTGTGGGTGGATGGTGGAGATGTAGTATCTGTGGTAGTGGCCCTAGATTGGGTGGGGCCAGTATTTTCACCATCACCACTGTTATCATCATCAGAATCATCAAATGGGAGCACAATCGGCTCAGAGTCAGAGTCACCATCATCATGACGCCACTTCCTCTTCATTGGCGCCACGTAGTCCTCTTGGGCCAGATGCCCAAACAACCTCCTTACCGGGGGCTTCACCAGCTTCCCCCGGTATACCCTCATTCGTCCTAAGGTGGTATCATCCATCACCTATAGGATAACTGGGTCCTCTCTCTCCTTGGGCAGCGAAAGTCTCTGATCTATGATCATCTCTATGAAACGAAGGTACATGCAGAAGCCTTCCTTGCCCTTGGCCTCTATATTCTCCACCAGGTAGGTGAAGATCATCCTCGAAAAGCTGAAAGGATGATTCAGAATCAGAGCCACATAGCCATTCTGAATCTGATGATAGAGCTCATCAAAACCTCCCTTCCTCGAGGCTATACATCTCAACAACATAAGGGCTAAGTATTTGAACTGGGGGCACAAGTTGCTCTTGTTGAGAATAGTTGTGTTGATATCCCCTGAGTACTTAGCTCGTAGAAAGAATCCACGAACTGTCAGCGGATGTAGTCTGGTGGGGCAATCGCTATCGTTTCCCAACTCTAAGACTGTCCTTAGGTCCTCCTCACTAATGTCAATGGGCTTGCCAAAGAAAGAACTCCGAATTCGGTGAGGCTTTGAGGACCTATCTACATTAGCGCTTTCCCAGAAAGCCTGCTGTATCGACATGTATGGTGTGCACGGGGTAGAGATCGCTCTCAAGATCGTCGATCTCCTAAGAAATGAAATAATGCCCACGAACTCGGGCGCGTTCCGAGATGTCAAGTCAAGATCAGCACATCTATTGTGCTTTGTGCTCATTGTCCACCGACTCGCCATGTTGTTGTAACAGAAGATTGATAGACATTAGACTGTGTATTACTGAATAATAGATGAATTTATTAGACCTGAATCTTTTTGTTCTGTCGTGCGAATGGAAAATGCGACTGAGCATGTGTCGTGCGATTGACCTCAATCGTGCGATTAAGCTAGTGACTGGACTTAGTTGTATGCTTTCCCATGCGGTTCACACAGTCGTGCGACTGAAACCAATCGCATGGTATGGTCGTGCGATTATGGCAATCGCCCAGCTCAGTCGTGCGATTGAAGTTCATTCGTTAGCCCATTCGCATGATAGTTGTAAGTCCATTCAAATTTGAATCTTGAGCAAAACATTATTTTAGACGTTGTGGTTTGTCTTATTAGACTCACAATCGTTCCCTTTAATATCTAACACATTTTAAGATTGCAATTTACTTAGTTAGAGTGGTTATTTTGTGAACTAAGTTTCAGTTCTTTTTAGGGCTTAATTGCATCGTATTAGGGCACGATTCGATGATTCTTTGAGTGAATGACGTCGCACATCACCTGTATAATCAAGCGAGATCGTTAGAAGCAACGGTGATCAGTCTATAACAGTAAGTCAAGATTTTGGCACCGTAACGATACAATCGTGCAATTTGGGGGCGATTTGGGAGTGATGAGTGACTGCGACCGACTCCTCCTATATTTATACTAGGGTTTCCTCCAGTCGTGCGACTGAACCTAATCACACTCTTGATTCATGCGACTGAGGGTCAGCCGTACGACTGCCACAGACGGTCACCTTCAGTCGCGCGACTAGGTGTTAGTCGTGTGACTATCTCATTCGATCACCTCCATTCATGCGATTGGTTCACTCTTGTCATCCAATCGTGTGAATTTACTCTTTCTTACGGTCCAATCGCACGTCTGGTCCATACGTGTGGGTTAATTGTGCGATTTGGCTCATAAGTATAGTCCAATCATGCGACTGGTCCATACTCCTGATCCAGACGTGCGAATGGCTCATACTTATTAGTTTGACCTTAAGACCATTCATACACTTAACTCTTTTATTTATTGATAAGACATTTTGACCATTGATCATCTTAGACATGACCATTTTACAAAATTGTTGATCACCTCAGACATGATCCGTTTAATGATAAAACAGTCTGTCACCTCAGACGTGACCCTTTTACATTTGGAAAAACCCCATTGGTCACCTTAAACGTGACCCTTTTAGTAGTGATTCCCATATTGACTTTCAATGCGTATTCCGACATTTACCTACTAACTTAACTGAAATTAACTGAATTAAACATCTGGAAATAAAATATAACTAAAAGCATATTTTTTGTAATTTTGTGTGAGGTTGAAATCCTAAGATAAGTATTTACCATAGTTTTCTTCATGGATAGTATAACGTCTAGTTACTTTGATCATAACTGGAATGATTCATTATGGAATCATAAAGGTTTATCAAATCATTTGGAACATTTTACCAAAACCTTTTGATGCTAGATTCTTGTTTCTATCGAGAGTCATTAACAAGTTTAGGAAATCATACTAGTGCTACATGATGCATATAGTGGTTTTGACTTTCAAGAGTTGCAGCCACAATGATTGTCAGTATACTTGTCCTCTTATATCCATAAATAGATTTTTGACACACATTGGTGATGATTTAAAGTTTAATTATTTCAACCAGCATTTCTGAATCCCACGCTTATATGTTAATCAACATTCATTAGGAGATTTTTGAGCGGTCTATGGGTAGTATTCAAGAAGAAACTATTCTAGAGCTTTCAAGAGATGCTAAGCCTCAGGTCAATGCCACCGCACAACAAAGAGGCGCAAACAACAATGAATTCTAGAATGTTTAGGTTATGCTTATCCTCATGTTAGTGCCACCGCACAGCAGAGAGGCACACAACCTATCTTCTTGTTTGAGAAATTATATTCTTTTTGCACAGATCGCACCAACAACATACGTTATTAGCTTGATTGATTTTTGCAATTTTCATGTGCTTTGGTCATTTTTACGGTCATCCGCATACATTTGTGGCGTTTATTTTGCTTGTCACCCCTTATTGGAACTTCGTTGATTGTATAAACAAGGGATAAGATGATAACCCACAGCTTGTTGAACAACTTAGTTTGAACTTGAGATCCCCAATGAGGTCTACTAATCTATTGTGTTGAATCTGCCGACACATCATCAAATGGTTTAACAACATTTAGGTCTACTTTCTAAGTGTTACCTTAGTAGCAGCTAGTTTTACTATCATTTTCCTTTTATGTTGCATAGACTGGTTAGACTTATACTTTGAATCTTGTATCTTAAACAATTTCATTCTTTTAAAGTCCCAAACTCTTTGTTCTTGTGTACTATAATTTTCCATAGGCATTGAATCAGTATCACAGATAGGATCTCATTTCTATTAGCTAGACTGTCCTCCTCCTTCGTTTTTTTTGTTTTTTTTAATACTGAAATTGAAGCCACTAATTTAATACTAATTTAACATGTTCCCCCCCTAAAATTGTAAAACCAACAATGTTTTTGCGTTTAGAATTTTAATAGGCGAAGAAATAAGATAAAATAAAAGAAAATAAAATTAAAAGTAAAATGAAGTCTACATGTCCGACTAAGTACTGTCATCGTCTGAAATCACTTCACTTTTCTTTTTAACACCGTTAACCTCTAACAAATATAAAAAACATGGTTTATCAAAAAGCTTTTGTGTAGAGGTCAGCGCGTTTAAAGTCCGTATTAATTTTAACAACATCGATTAAATTCTTTTCAAAACAATCACATATAAAGTGATATTTAATGCCGATGTGTTTGGTCTTAGGATGTTGGACTGGATTTTTAGTTACGGCTATAGCAGCAGAATTATCCACAAATATAGGAGTGTCAGAAAATTTCAAACCGTAGTCTCGCATTTGCTGTTGAATCCAGATTATTTGTGAACAGCAGCTTGCAGCAACAATGTATTCAACTTCATAAGTTGATAGAGCAACTGATATCTGCTTCTTACACTGTCACGTGACTAATCATCTCACAAAGAATTGATATCCTACTGAAGTTGATTTATAGTTCATTTTGCAGCCGCCATAATACGAGTCACTGTATGTTGTAAGCTCAAAGTCATCGTCATGAGGATACCATAATCCAAGTGTTGGAGTACCCTTCAGATAACAAAATATCCTTTTGATGCCTATGAGATGGTTGACTTTTGGTTTTTCCTGATATCTGGAGCAGAGACACGTCGCGTACATGATATCAGGTCTTGAGGCAGTGAGGTACATGAGAGATCCGATCATTCCTCAATACATAGTGGCATTCACCAGATCACCATTTTCGTTGGGTGCTACATCATGGTTTGTAGCAAGTGAAGTACCAACTGTGGAAGCATTCTCCATAACAAACCGACTTCGAATATCACCTACATACTTGGTCTGATGTAGAAATATGCCCTTTGGTGTCTGATCCACTTGTAACCCGAGAAAGAACTTCATCTCTCCCATGGCACTTATCTCAAACTCAGCTTTCATTACTGCTTCGAATTCTTTACATAGTTATTCGTTTTTGGAACCGAATATTATGTCGTCAACATAAATATGAACAAGCAGTAAGTCACCATCCTTTTCTTTGATGAACAGTGAACAGTCAATCATTCCTCTGCAAAATCCGTGTTTCACAAGATGAGTCGAGAGCTTTTCATACCATGCTCTTGGGTCTTGATGGAGCCCGTAAAGAGCCTTGTCTAGTTTGTAAACTATGTCCCGATGATAAGGATCCTCAAATATTTCGGGTTTACTGACATACACTGTCTCCCGAATTTCACCATGAAGAAATGCACTCTTTACGTCTACTTGATAGACTTTGATCTTCATGTAAGATGCATAGGCTAGGAAGATATGGATTGCTTCCATTCTCGCCACAGGTGCAAAGACATCATTGTAATCAATCCCCTCGACTTGTCAAAATCCTTGAACTACAAGTCGAGCCTTGTTTCCGATTATGACCCCTTGGTCATCTTTCTTGCATTTCAAGACCCATTTGGTGCCAATGACCTTAACATCTTTAGGTCTATCCACCAGTGTCCATACACCTAACTTCTTAACCTGAAGAAATTCTTCTTGCATGGCACTCACCCATGCCTCATCGTTCAGGGCTTCACTAACATATTTTGGCTCAAATTGAGACACGGAACATCGATACGCATCATCATGAAGATACCCCTTTTCCATCACTAAGGCATAATCAGCTAAGTAAAGCTGATTTCTTGTCTGAACTCCTGATCTTACATCTCCAATGACATTGTCCAGAGGATGATAAACATGTAAGCGTGATCCAGGAGTGGTGGGAACCACTACCTCATTATCCAGATTGTGAACAGCAGGTTCAGTATCTGAGGTAGTGGGGGTGTGAGGTTCCGAAGTGTCAGAGACAACAACATCAGATGTGTGTGTACTTGCAGTATTAGGAACCTGTTCCTCCTGATCAAGCTGATCATTCTCCACGTCTTCATCATTAGATGAAGAGTCACTTACTTCCAGTACTCCCCCTGAATGACTGGAAGACTCACCTTGTGAATCTAATGTTGTTAAGTCTTGTGACGGTGTGTTTAAGACATCATTCAAAATTTTGGTTGCTAACTCATCTTCAGGAAGGGAGATAAGGATGTTGAAGGACTTAACGAATCCATCATAGTCGAAGAAGAATGCGGGCCTTTGCCAGCAAGAGGGGTAATGTATCTCTGAAAGTCGACATTTCACCACACTTCTACTTGACCCGTTGAGTCGTTGTAAGCTCCTTTATTCGGTATGTTGTATCCTAGAAAAATTCCTTCTTCAGCCTTCTCGCTGAACTTCCCCTGAGTTTTCTTCAGAAGAGTACATGGTGCTTCAAATGGTTCGAGGTACTCTTGATTAGGTTTACGTTGTTGCAGTAACTCGTAACATGTTTTACCATGAAGCTTTAACATGAGGACTTGATTTAGGGTGTAACATGCATTGGCCAAAGCCTCTTTCCAGAATTGAATGGGCAGTTTCGAGTCTGCTAGCATCGTCCTGGCTGTATCTATCAAGCTACGATTCTTTCTCTTAACAACTCATTCATTTGAGGAATGTAGGCAGACGTGAACTGGTGTTCAATTCCCTTTTCTTTGTATAACGCCTCCATCCATTGGTTCCTGAACTCGTACCGTTTTCTGAGCGAACTTGTCTTACCTTCAGCTTGTAAAGTGACTCCAACGTAGTTACTAGTTCTTTGAATGATTCAAATGTCTCTGATTTGGATTTCAGAAACATCACCCAAGAGAATCTTAAGTAATCATCCGTAACTCATAGCAGTACAAGTCGTCAGCAATGCTCCTCGTACTGACTAGACCAAACAGATCCATGTGAAGAAGCTCAAGAGGCAACTCAATGGAATTTACTTTCTTAGCCTTATAAGCCTTCTTGGTCTATTTTCCTTTCTTACAAGCGACACAGAAATCCGGTAGTTGGAAGTTCTTAACGTTTACTCCATGCACTAGATCATTCTGGATCAAGTGATTCATCTTCTGGGGATTTATGTGTCCCATTCTCCTATGCTAGGAGATGGAGTCTTTCTCTGTTGCCTTTGACAAGAAGCATTGTACTTAATGATCATTTGTGGAGGCCTTTGATAGATCCAAGACATATAAATCAATATATCTTGAAGCTGACATCAAGATTTGGTCTTCCGGGATTACATAATCCTTCTTGAACACATAACACTTCTTGTTGTCAAAAACTACCTTAAAGCCTTTGTCACAGATTCGGGATACAAAAAGTAAGTTATTTTGAAGTTGTTGAACATAGTTTACCTTATCAAACTTCACTTTCTAGTTTCCCACTTCCCCTTGAGCTGTGAAGTAGCCTCCATTATTTCCAACAAACGAAACATGTCATCCTTTAATTTGTTTGACGTTTGAAAGGAGAGACAAGTTCCCAGTCATGTGCCTTGATGCTCCACTATCAACAATACAGGTATTTGTAGAGGCACTATAGCTGACACCCTGCACATTTAACGGAAATGATTAGTTTAGGTTAGGGACCCAAGCCTTAACTAGTTTGGGTATCCAGAGGCATCACACATCATAAATTCTACCCACTGTCCATTAGAGGGTGAGGGCAGGTCTATTTTCTTCTTGTTCTCATTATCAGACACTCTAAATAACTTTTCTTTCCATAAGCTAGTTTTGTGTATGACTTGATTGTGATAAACAGACGATTGGCTTATAGTTTGAACTTTATGTTCACTAATCCTTTTTGGTGGAGTAATAGAGCTCTGTTTCGAAGAACTTGGTTAAGTGTCATGAAGTTCAACTTTCTTCCTTGGTGTCTGATAGTAAGGACAATGAGAAGCGATGTGTCCTTACTTTCCACAATTGTAGCATGATCTACTTTCTATACGTTGATGGAACTGTTTCTGTGGTGACATGTATGACACAGGTGTGACTTTAGTCTGTTTGGGTTTTGTGACTTCTTGTTTAGATATTTTATCTTCTTTAACAAAATTAATTGTTTGAACTTTTTTAACATCTTTACCCTTTTGATTATTTGGACGTAAACATGATGCACATGTTTGGTTAACTTGTTTAGTCTTTTTGGGTTCAGAATCAGACGTGTTTGAACCTGACTTTACATTAACCCTTTCAAATTGTTCATCCAAATTAACAATAGGCAATTTACCTATTGATATTAAAGTGGTCTCCTTCTGTTTAGGGGCAGATTCCTCTAATTTAATCGTGGAATTTGGATCACTAACTTGAGGAGTGGACACCACATGATCCTTGACAGAGTTGTTATTTACTGGTCTATATTTAGCGTTTAACACTATCTCATATGATGGTGATACCACTTTGTATCCCAACCCCTCCACATTGTTTCGTTCTCTAACTTAGTGTTGTACTATATAAGAAGAACTTGTCCAATTGTGTAGTTTTTGTTTTAATGAGTTTACTTTGACTTCTAAAACTGTTTTTTGTTTCTTAGTTTCTTCTAGGGAGGTTAAATAGAACTTTATGTCATTTGTTTGGTTAAAAGCAACAACTTCGGTTTCCCTTAGTTGTTTATTTAAAAGCTCTATTTTCTCTTTATAATTGTGCTCATTTTGTTTTAAAATCCGGTTAGCCTTACTGCATAGTTGCAAGTCATTTACTAAGCTATCATTGTGATCTAATAACCTAGCAAAATTTGAATCTATGCTATCCCTAAATTTATTACATTCAGAACAAGCATGATTATCAAAAAGTTGGTCTGTGGAATTTACCTGAGAAGGTTCGGTTGAATCAGCCATCATCGCAGAAGTTGACTGTTCGGGTGCTGGTGATTCTGAACATGTTGTGCTTGGACCCTCTTCATTCAGGTGAGTGACCACAGTAGCAGTATCTTCATGATCTGACATTACTAGTTCAACTGCTATATCACCTTCACTTGCAGTGTCATCATCCAATACTTCAACATTTGCGATGTTGGACTCACCCGGGGATACAAAACGAAAGGTCCAATCTTGACCTTCGTCATCTTGTGCAGTCAAAGCCTTAGGATCTTTGCTTGATGATGCTGCTTCACTTGTGGGTTAGTCTTTATGGTTGAATGATGAGAAAGGATTACCGTTACCTATCTTCTTGGGCTTCACACATTCACGTTTGAAGTGCCCCTTTTCTCCATAGTTGAAATAGGTAACTTTGGTTTTGTCGATACCAATGGTTGTATCCTTTGTAGCTGTCAAGTTCTGTCCAGTCTTCTTCACAAACTTCTTGAATCTTCGAACAGCACTTGCCAACACCCACATAATGTCCATTCTTTCCAATTCATTCTCGTCCACCTACTCTTAATCCTCATCCGCCAGGTGGCAATATCCGATCATTCCTGCAACAAGACCATCATAAGAATGAACAACCACAACTAAGAGGTCCATATGCTCCTTTGCAACCTCCACATTTATATTCCTGAGATTCTCGATCTTAAACATCGTAGCATTTGATTCAGGTACTATATATTGGGTGCTAGATGACCCTGACATTTCAGATCCTGAAATGGAGGCTTGTGGAGGAGCTGTTGAACTTGACACAAATGCAGTTTGTAATGGTGCTCTTGAGCTTTTTGAGGTGGAAGTTGAATTATACAGAGATGGGTTCGGATCATAAGATCCTTTCTGAGACCTGTACTTCATCCTCAGTTCCTCCTCCCTCAGTTTTAGGATGAAGTTGTTTATGTCTAATTTAGCCAGTAAATTGTCCTGTCTCAAATTAGACACAAACGAGTCCCACTTCTCTGGCAGACCATTGGCAAAGCTTGATACCTTATCTTCCACTGACGTTGTAACCCCATGAGTGTGCAACTCACTCATTAAATGGTTGAATCGGTCTATGACATCATCCAAGCTCTCCTTACCCATCGATGAGAAGTTATCGAACTCCTTCTTCAAAGCCTTAGCCTTTAAAGTTTTCAACGATGCATTCCCATCGTATCGTTTTTCCAGAGCCTCCCATAACTTTTTTGCCTGTTTATTCTCAGAAAATTGGTGGAATATACTTAGGTATCGACTGAGTTAACAGGGCATATACCTTCTTCTAAGCATTATACTTTACCTTCTGGCTAGCAGTCATGCCGCCTAGAGTAAGTTTGACGCCATCTGCACCAACCGGCATACTATAACCTGTCTCGGTTGATTCCCATAGATTGGGATCAACACCATTTTGATACATTTCAAACGTTTGTTTCCATTGTGGGTAATCGTCTAACGTGATAAGCTTAGGCGGCTTATTGTGATTCCCAATCTCATTTTCGAGAAGTAACAAGTTTTGGATACGCGAGTCCCTACCTGCAGTAAACACTAAGTACTGATCTTCCATTACTTTATACTTAGAAAGTTTGAACACAACTATTTCACTAGTGCGAATGGAGAGATGCGATTGGGTCAATCGTGCGAATGGACTAATGCGGATAAATCAATCGTGCGATTGAATCAATGCGGATGAGTCAATCGTGTGATTGAGCAGAGCGGATGAACTATGGGAATGAGGTATTCAGTCGTACGAAAGGATGAGCGACTGAGTTCAATCGTGCGTATGGGAGGTACGATTGAGTTCAGTCGTGCGATTGAGCCAATCGTGCGACTGAGGCTGCTAGATTTGAAAATTTGAAGATTTTTGGTACTTTGACACCAAAAATACAATTTTTCACAAACACTAATCTACCGTAAGCTAAAAACGTGAATTTTTGGATCTTGAGACACTAAAAACACTGTTTTTATCAAAAAGATGGTGTTTTTTTAATGAAAAACGTGAGCTTTACACCGAAAACGATTGAATCACACGCAAAATCACGAGCCAAAGCTCTGATACCACTTGTTAGGACCGTTTAGGTATGGAGTACTAACTGATTCTGCGCGAATACCAACTCAAATAGTGCGAAATCCTATTTGATTGACGATCTAATCTGGGACAACATAGTTAAGATCAATCTAACGATTAATAAACGTTATGAATGATTAGGACATGATCAATTGTGATATATGAACTTGGAATAGGTGTTCTTGAGTCTTTGGACGACTAGGGTACGATTATGTGGTTAGGTATTCAAATTGTTAAGTTTTTCCACGAATTAGGTGTTATTTATAGGTTTGGGTTTTCCATTCCTACGACTGAACCATTAGCATGGTTCAGTCATGCAACTGAAGCATGCAATTGATCCATGCGCACGACTAAAGGTCTAGTCGTGCGACTGAGTCAATCTTATGTCTTTATCGTGCAATCGATCCAGTCTCCTAATTCTGTCATGCGATTGGTCTATTTGCATGAAGTATTCATGCGTATGGTCCATTAGCATGGTCCATTCGCATGAGAACTTCACCCGATTAAGGTTGAACATGTTTATTGACTAAGAATTATGCAAACAACCACAAACCTCTATAGTTAGTTCAATATGCGTTATCACATAATAAACAATGAAATATTAAACATTATATGTATCAACCACACATTTCATTTCAATCATACCCATTCAATCATATGTAAGACATGAAAGACATTTTACATTAAGCTCCTAAACTAGGTACACATGTATCTACAGCACACTTTGTTATGCAGGGATGAGAATATCATGTTCTTGAAGGTCTCTTTTTCAAGAACACACTTTTTTGCCCTGGCTTTGCTGATCACAAGCTCAACCTGGCACTCAGTCAGCTTGGTTATAAGGAACTCCTCCATCCATAAGGGTATCCATAATCTCAACATACCTGAAGTATTATTGAGTCATGGTTTCACCTATTTTAAAGGTGAAGTTTTCAAACTGCTGCTTCAAGAGATCCTTCTTGTTCTCCTTAGATTCAGAGGAACCCTTATACATCAGTTTCAATGCATCCCACAGTTTTTTAGTTGTTTTGCATTTCTTGCAACCTCTGTATACATAGTTTGAAAGAGTAGTTTGAAGGGCTGTCATGGCTTTTCTATCAATCTCTACTCTCTTCCTGTCTTTATCAGAGTTGTTCAAGAGATCCTTCTTGTTCTCCTTAGATTCAGAGGAACCCTTATACATCAGTTTCAAAGCATCCCACAGTTGTTTAGTTGTTTTGCATTTCTTGAAACCTCTGTATACATAGTTTGAAAGAGTAGTTTGAAGGGCTGTCATGGCTTTTCTATCAATCTCTACTCTCTTCCTGTCTTTATCAGAGTTGTTCAAGAGATCCTTCTTGTTCTCCTTAGATTCAGAGGAACCCTTATACATCAGTTTCAAAGCATCCCACAGTTGTTTAGTTGTTTTGCATTTCTTGAAACCTCTGTATACATAGTTTGAAAGAGTAGTTTGAAGGGCTGTCATGGCTTTTCTATCAATCTCTACTCTCTTCCTTTCTTTATCAGAGTTGTTTGCCACAACCTTGGGGATCATACCACTACCAGTAGTAGAAGGGGTGCTTGGTATGTAAGGTCCATTCTTAACATACTCCCATATTCTTGAGTATAGAGACCTAATGAAACCTTCCATTCTCAGGCACCAGGTGTCAAAGTTACAAGAACATGAGATACTTATACTAAATCCTAAAGCTGGCCATACTATGAAAACCAACTGGATACAATTGACTAGACACAAAACAAAATCAATTATAGAGTCAAAAGGCAGATTGCCATTTGACTAGTGATTGTGACATGCCATAGCTCACATCCTTATCTATTACAAAAAGAATAAAGTACATGAAGTAGAAAGTTATAGACTCAAGACCTCAATGTACAGTTACTAAAAGCATGGAGTTGCAGCGGAAAGGGGTCTAACTTTATGGAAAAGTACATCAGATAAAACATATTGTTCAAAGTCTTCGGAAGAAATCTGTCTTCAAAAGTTGAGCTTTGGAAGACTTTGTCGCTTAAGCTTCAAAAGACTTTATCTTTGGCTTCAGAAGATATTGGTCTTGGCTTTGGAAGATTTGACACTTAGAATATTTCTGTTGCATGTGTGAAACTTCCGAAGCATTCTCCTTCAGTACTTGTGCAGCATGCATACAGAAAGACTTTGGTTGCTTCAGCCTCTATACATATTCTCTAAAGTAACAAATTTAGAGAAAACGTTGATTTGAAATTTTCTAGGTTATTAGACCAAAATGATAGCTTAGTAAATGATTTACAACTGTGCACATAAGCTAATCGTATCTTGAAACAAAATAAGCACATTTATAAAGAAAAAATAGAACTTTTAGGTAAACAACTACAGGAAACCGAGATCGTTTCCTTCAATCAAGCTAATGATATAAAGTTCTATTTAAATTCTTTGGAAGAAACAAGGAAAGAGAAAACAGTTTTAGAAGTCGAAGTAAATTCATTAAAACAAAAACTGCAAAGTTAGACCAGTTCTTCTCACGTAGTTCAACACTTAGTGAAAGAACGGAATAATGGGGAAGGGTTGGGTTACAAAATAGTCCCACCACCACATGAGATCATGTTAAATACAAAATGTAGACCTGTAAACAACAACCTAATTAAAGATCATGTGGTGTCCACTCCTCTGGTTAGGGATCCCGATTCCACTGGCAAACCGGTGACCTGTGTCACTAAACAGAAGGAGTCTACTTTGAAATCAAAGGAAAAGATGCCTATTATAAATTTGGATGATAAACTTGAAAATGTTAATGTAAAGTCAGGTTCACACATGTCTACTTCTGAACCCAATGTGACCAAATTAGTTAACGAAACACGTGCTTCACGTCAAAGTCCAAATAAACTAAAGGCTAAAGATGGTAAAAGTGTGCAATTAATTGCTTTTGTTAAATACACAGATACATCTAAACAATTAGTGACGAAATCCAACCAGACTCATGTCACACCTGTATCACACTCAACCCCACATAAACAGTTTCCTCAACAATTGGAAGGGAGATCATGCTTTATGGAAAGAAAGGACACATTTCTTCTAACATTCCTTATTATCAGACTCCAAGACAGAAAATAGAACTTTATGATGCAAAAACAAGTTCTTCAAAAAGGAGTTCTATTACTCAACAAAGAGAACTAATGAACCTAAAGTTCAAACTGTAAGCCAGTCATCTGTTTACCACATACAGGCCTTACACAAAACTGGTTTATGGAAAGAAAAGCTAAGTCCAGTGTCTGATAATGAGAACAATAAGAAGAATGATATGCCCTCACCCTCAAATGGGCAGTGGGTTGAGTTTATGATGTGTGATTCCTCTAGGTCACCCAAGCCAGTTAAGGCTTGGGTCCTAAACCTAAACAGATCGTTTCCTTTGAATGTGCAGGGTGTCTGTTACAGTGCTTTCAAAAATACCTGGATTGTTGATAGTAGGGAGTCTAGGCACATGACTGGTAACTTGTCTCTCCTTTTTAATGTTAAACAAATAAAAAGGGGACATGTATCGTTTGCTGGGAATAAAGGAGGATACATCACTGCTCAAGGCAAAGTGGGTAATCAGAAAGTCAAGTTTGATAAGGTCAACTACAGAATAATTTGCTTTCAGTATCCGAGATATGCGACAAAGGATTCAAAGTTGTCTTTGACAACAAGAAGTGCTACGTACTGAAGAAGGATTGTGTTATCCCGGAGGACATGATCTTAATGTCAGCTTCAAGATATAATGACTTATATGTCTTTGATCTCTCAAAATAGTCCACAACCAATCATAAAGTTCAATGCTTCTTGTCAAAGGAAATAGAGAGGGACTCGATCTCCTGGCATAGGAGAATAGGACACATAAATCCACGAAAGATAAATCATCTGATCTAGAATGGTTTAGTGGTACATGTCAAGAATTTTCAACTTCCGGATTTTTGTGTAGCATGTAAGAAAGGTAAACAAACCAAGAAGTCTCACAAGGCAAAGAACGTAAATTCCATTGACCTGCCTCTCAAACTTCTACACATGGATATGTTTGGTCTTGTCAGCACCAAGAGCATCGTTGGTGATTTGTACTGTTATGTAGTCACTGATGACTACTCAAGACTCTCTTGGGTAATATTTTTGAAATCCAAATAAGAGACATTTAAATCGTTCAAATAGTTGGTGACTACATTGGAATCTCTCTACAAGGTGAAAGTGCGACAGATTCGCTCAGACAACGGGACGGAGTTCAAGAACCAGTAGTTGGTGGGATTCTTCAAAGAGAAAGAATTGTACACTAGTTCACATCTGCCTACACTCCACAAATCAACAGAGTTACTGAACGAAAGAACAGGAGTTTGATAGAGACAGCACGAACAATGCTAGCCAACTCGAAACTACCCATCCAATTTTGGAACGAGGTAGTTTCCAATGCATGCTGCACCCTCAATTGAGTCTTGGTGGTTAAATGTCATGGTAAAACGTGTTATGAGTTGCTCCGGCAACAGAAACCTAATCTGGAGTACATCGAACCATTTGGCACACCATGTACGCTACTGAAGAAAACTTAGTTAGGGAAGTTTAGTGAAAAGGCTGATGAAGGAATATTTCTAGGATACAATATACCGAATAAGAGAGTTTATAACAACTCAACGGGTCAAGTAGAAGTGTGGTGCAATGTTGACGTACAAAGATACACCACCCCCTTGCTGGAAAGGGACCATCTTTCTTCTTCGACTATGATGGATTCATTAAGTCCTTCAACATCCCTCTCTCACTTCCTAATGATGAGTTATCGACAAAAATGATGTACGATGTCTTAAACACACCGTCACTAGACTCGGCAACATCAGGTTCACAAGGTGAATCTTCTAGTCCTTTAGGGGGAGCACTTGAGGTAAGCGACTCCTCCTCTGATGATGAAGAAGTAGAGAATGATCAGGTGGATCAGGTGGAACAGGTTCCTGCTACTGCAAGTACACAAGCATCAGATGTTGATGCCTCTCATACTTCGGAACCTCACACTCCAACGACTACAGCTACTGAACCGAGAATTCAAAATCTAGATCAGGAAGTAGTTGTTCCCACCACTCCCGGATCTGGACTAATCATATATCATCCTTTAGACAATGTCATAGGAGATGTACAATCGGCAGTATAGACACGAAATCAGCTATATTCAGCTGATTACGCCTCAGTCATGGAAAAAGGTTATCTTCGCGATGGTGCCTATCGATGTTTTGTGTCTTAATTTGAGCCAAAATATATAAGTGAAGCCTTAAACGATGAGGCATGGGTTAGTGCCATACAAGAACTCGTTCTATTCAAGAAGCTAGGAGTATGGACACTGGTGGATAGACCAAAAGGTGCTAAAGTAATTGGCACTAAATGGTTCTTAAAATGCAAAAAAGATTACCAAGGGGTCATAATAAGAAATAAGGCTCGACTTGTAGGTCAAGGTTTTAGACAAGTCGAAGGAATTGATTACAATGAAGTGTTTGCACCAGTGGCTAGAATGGAAGTAATCAGGATCTTCCTAGCCTATGCATGTTATATGAAGATTAAAGTTTACCAACTAGATGTCAAGAGTGTGTTCCTTCATGGTGAAATTTGTGAGACAGTGTATGTCAGTCAACCCAAAGGATTTGAGGATCCTTATCATTGGGACAGAGCTTACAAACTGGATAAGGCTCTCTACGGGCTACATCAAGCCCCGAGAGCATGGTATGAGAAACTCTCAACTCATCTGGTGAAACACAGATTTCGTAGAGGAGTTATTGACTGTACACTGTTCATCAAAGAAAAGGATGGTGACTTACTGCTCGTACAAATTTATGTTGATGACATAATCTTCGGTTCCAAAAATGAAGAGTTATGTAAAGAATTTGAATCTGTCATTAACGCATAATTTTAGATGAGTTCAATGGGGGAATTGAAGTTCTTCCTAGGATTACAGGTGGATCAGACACCAAATAGATTCTTCCTACATCAGATTAAATATGTAGGGGACATCCTCAGTCGGTTTGACATGGAGAATGCTTCAGCTACTAGAACTCCACTTGCCACGAACCACGATGTGGCACCCGACGATAATGGTGATCTAATTGATGCTACAATGTATAGAGGAACGATCAGATCCCTTACATATCTCATAACGTCTCATCCTAATATCATGTATGCGACGTGTCTTTGCTCTAAATATCAGGCGAAACTGAAAGTCAAGCATCTCATAGGTGTTAAAAGGATTTTCTGTTATCTGAAGGGTACTCCAACACTCGGGTTGTGGTATCCTCATGACGATGACTTTGAGCTTACAGTGTATAGTGACTCGGATTATGGCGGCTGCAAAATGAATTACAAGTCAACATCAGCAAGTTGTCAGTTCTTTGGTAGACAGTTAGTCACCTGGCAGTGTAAGAAGCAAACCTTCGTTGCTCTGTCACCCAATAAAGTTGAATACGTTGCTGCTACAAGTTGTTATTCACAAATCATCTAGATTCAACAGAAAATACGTGACTACGGTTTGAAATTATCTAACACTCTTATCTATGTTGATAATTTTGCTGCAATAGTCTTAACTAAAAATCTGGTCCAACATCCTAAAACTAAACACATCGGCATTAAATATCAATTTATACATGACTATTTTGAAAAGCAATTAATCGATGTGGTTAAAATTAATATTGATTTTCAACGCACCAACCTCTACACAAAAGCATTTGATAAGCCGAGGTTCTTATATTTGTTAGAGGTTAATGGCGTGAAAAAGAAAGTGATGTTATTTCAAAGGAAGAAAATGCCTGGTCCGACATTCTTTATTTTAATTTTATTTTATTTTATTTTCCTATTTATTAAAATCCAAAAACACAAAAATATTTTCTGTTTTAGAATTTTAGGGGGAGAATAGGTTAGATTAGTATTAA
>BJCM01214259.1:0-21926 GCA_018326385.1 Flaveria bidentis | reverse complement strand
CAAGGGGGAGTTTGTTGGTACACATGTCCCTAGTTCTAGTCTAGTGATCTTAAATGTAATAGACTTTCATCTTGTAACACATATGTAATGTTGAATCTATGAAATGAAAAACTCTTCTGTGAATGTCTGTTGATTGTTTAATGTTATATCTATTGATATTATGTAATGATACACGCATATATGAACATGTATATAGGCTTGCAGTTGTTAGACATGTTCTGAATCATTAAAGGTTCAAGAATGTGTTTAGCTAAGTAATCTGATTCAGTCGCACGACTGGACCATACGAATGGGCCAATCGCACGACTGAACCTAACGAATGAATCAATCGTATGACTCAGTCGCACAACTGAGCCAGTCGCTTGGCTCAGTCGTACAAATGAAGACTGTAACCTATAAATACCACTTAATTCGTGGAATAACGAGAGACTTCGATAATTGACAAACCTAGCCGTCCAAGTTCGTCCAGTTCGTCCCTTCCAAGTTCATCAAACGTTTCTGATCATTTCAAGTCTATTCTTAACGTATTCAAATCGTTAGGATTGATCGGATTAACGTTTTCCCTGATTGGATCGCCAATCAAATAGGATTCCGCACTATTTGATCTGGTTTCATGTTGAATCAGTTAGTACTCCGTACGCAGACGGTCCTAACACTTAGAATGTCCCTGCTCTCAAGAGTCACTCCAACATCCATTAGAGTGTCCATAATCTCAACATACCTGAATTATTGTTAAGTTATGGTTTCACCTATTTTGAATGTGAAGTTTTCAAACTACTGCTTCAGAAGATCCTTCTTGTTCTCCTTGGCTTCAGTTGACCTCTCATATATCAGCTTCAATGCATCCCATAGTCCTTTAGCTATTTTGCACTTCTTGAAGCCTCTGTATATGGAGTTAGGAAAAGCATTTTGAAGGGTTGTCATGGCTTTTTGATCAATCTCTATTCTCTTCCTATCTTCTTGAGAATAGTCAGACATATCTTTTGGAATCATACCACCCCCAACAGCAGCTGATGTCACACCCCGACCAACGGCGGAATCATCAAGGCGGACGAATAGGAGACGATTGTTCATAGCACATGGAACTAATTAAAATGAAATAATATTAATTATCATTAATCATTGAACTTTACAAGCCAAATAAATCATACAATACAAGATCTTCAAACAAAGAAATAATATATTTAGTTAAACTTTGTCCAAGTCTTATATGTGCATAAGAAGATCTTCAAGTATCAAACCTGAAACATGTTAAAAATAAAGGGTCAACCATAAAGTTGGTGAGTTCCCATGGTTTAAACACACACATATATGTATATATATATATAAAAGGGTTACAAGTAGCAATTCATGTCAATGGTTACGAGTTAGCAAGCTTATAGAACACATACAGTTACAACCAAACCTTGACTTGATTACAAGTATATAAGATTAGCTAAGTGTACTTGGTTCCCATGATGAACAAGCACACGTCATCAGGAGTTGGCAATACATCGACTTTAGCATCAAATAGGCTTGTCAGGCCCAAAGATCTAAGACGTCGCCAAGCTAGCAATAGTTAATGATTGTAAACAAAGTATGTATCTCATATAAGACTTACAATAATACAAATAACCATGAGAAAAAGGTAAAGATGAATTGCATGTGCATTTACAAGTATCAAGATGTTTACAAGTGTAAGTTTATAAAATTAACATATTTCACCCCAAAATGTGTGAAATAAAGTAAAAAGGGGCATGGAGAACTCACATGGAAAACTCACGTGCTATAAGTTGCACATAAGATAACGATGAGAAGATAAGATGGTTCCAACGATTCTCTTTTACAAGACCCTAACGGATATATATTTCAAGGTTAAGTTCAAAGGTAACATTAATGAATAAATGTGAACTAGGGTTTCAATTAGAAATTTGGGGGTTTTAATATTTAAGACAAATAGATTATAATAATGCAATCGGTTATGTTTTGGTATAGTGAATGATTTAATAATTTAATTTATTTAAATCAATAAGGATTAAATATGATGTGTGAAAAGAAATAATTAATTTTGAAATTAATTATTTAAAATTAATAAAGATGATTTATTGAATACTTAGTTATATGACTTGTAAAACAATATTAAATTATTTAAAGTCATTTTATAAAGTTTTTAAATATTTTAAATAATCTTTATAAGGTATTATAATATCAAAAACACAAAATAAAGAATATTAGGAATTATATTGTTTAATAAGTTTCAAGATTTTAAGTAATTTTTTAAGGAATAAATTTTATAAACTAATTATGATATAACATAAATTAATTATTTAAATAATTATTTAACTAACTATTCGAATACTTATTTATTTAATATATAGATTTATAATATTTTAAATAATCAACATTTGAACCATAACAAGTTTATAACATTTAAATCACATAAATATTATTTTTTTATAACCCTTATTATCCTTTATAAGGTAATTAGATTTAAAATCATAAGTTTTTTTAAAACCTTAATGATTAATATAATAATTTTAGAAACATTTTTATTAATAAAATAAAATTTATTTAAATTTAATATCATATTAATATTGTTTCTGAAATCTAAAATATATAAAATTGCCTTTTAAAAAAATAAATGATGGAGGCTGGGTTCGAACCCCAAACCTCTGATTTTACAAGTGTAGAGTGTTAACCAGTTGGGCTAGTAACCCGGATATGGTTTAAAGCTCCTTTAGAATGTTTAAAAACATTAATTGAAAAATCCCCCAATTTACTAAGAACCCTAGAATCCAATTGAGTCAAATTGAACATCAATACGTGAATGTTGATAGAATCCAAATCAATACGTGAATGTTGATAGAATCCAACTTAGGCTTTTGATCCCTAAGCAAAACCAATTATACTTGTGTAAATAACTTACTTGGATTAAGTCGATTTGATGATATATGGTGCAACGAGTTCGCGACCAAAAATGAAAATCAATTACTTGTGTGGGTGTGTGTTTTAGAGAAATTGAGATTACAGATAGTTCAAATAGGTTGATTAGAAGCTTTAACATTGATTAAATAGGTTGAATTTGATCAGTTTCATATCAAATGGTTTGAACGTTGATTCGGGTGTTTCAGCTTGAGTTATGATTGATTCATACGTTTCTTATTTTAATTGATGAGCCTTTTATGATCGCAATGATCAGAGAGACGGTTTCCAGCAATGAATTCGATTGTATCGGTCCAAGATGAGTTGAAACGGATTGCTTTTTGGATGCTTGATTCGGTTTTAGTTCGAGAGGATTAACACCCTCTTAATACGAATTAAAAGGGTCATGTGTTCGAAACTGATGTCGTTCGAAGTGAGGGACGGTTACTTGCGATTTAAATCTATTAATTTGAGGATTTTAGTGTTGCCGGAAGATGGCCGGAGAGTTGGCTGGAGGCGGGGAAGGCAGACGGGAAGAAGGTGGGGTTGTTTGGGTTTTAAATGAATTTACATATATGGTTCCTGAAGTATCCACCTTCTATTATTTTATGCATGAAGTTTTTCTTATATTAAGTTTCAAAAATTACCATTTAAACCCTTGACTTATAAAAGCTAATTTAAATAATAAATCAAGTTAATCATTTATTATTTTTTCTTTAAACTTTCATAAAACTTGTAAACTTTATAATTTAGTTATTTATTTTTAATATTAAAAATCCATAATTACTAATAAAACTTTATAAGTTTATTAAAAGTCATTTTATAACTTAATAAATTTTAAATAAACTTTTCCATTTAAGTATTTATTGTAAAAAAATGATTAAAACACTTTATAACATACAAAAAGAATTATTTGTAACCCTATAAATTATTACAAGTTGTTTTAAATAAATAATCGATAGATAATTCACAATGTAAGTTGCATTTAATCCATTAAAACTACTAAAATTATTTAATAATAGAAACTCAAAATGAGTTTGGGTTCGGGTTTATAATTTGAAAATTGGCGGATGTTATAGTTGAAGAGGTGCTTGGTATGTGAGGCCCTAAGACAACATATTCCCATATCTTGGAGTCTTGTGACTTGATTAACCCTTCCATTCGTTGGCACCAAGTGTCAAAGTCTTCAAGAGTGATTAGTGGGGACTTTGTCATGCTTCTAGTTTCCATATCAGCTTTAGTTAGAGCTGAAATTTGATATGTTAAGTATTTCATGTGTGTGTGGGATCTTAAGATAATAAGATCTTACAATCAAGAGCCTGGAATGCTCTGATTCCAATTGTAGGACCGTTTAAGGGATGGTCACTTACAACCCAACACACAATAAGGAGAGTCTTTTAGAACACTTAACAAATCAAATAGGAAACTGGAAACTATATGGTTTGATACTTAGAACACAAGCAAAATATGAGACAGAACAAGAACAAACAACACTAGAATATTGGTTTCTAAGAATGTTGTATATTGGTCTCAATTTCTTATACAAGTGTTACAAAAGCATAAAGAAAGATACAAAGACATGTGATACTTTATACTACATCCTACAGTTAACTATGCTTAGAAAGCCAGCTGGATACATTTGATCTAGACAACAACAAAATCAAATGTAGAGTCAAAAGGCAGATTGTCTTTTGACTAGTGAATATAACATGCTATAACTCACATCCTAATATATTAAAAAAAGGATAACTCGGATCTCAGTTAATACCCTCAGTCTGCTTTGCACCATCTAAGGCTAGGGCTAGGCACTTAATCTCCCCAACATTTCTTCTTTATGTGCGCATTTGAAAACAACCTAATGGCTTCAGAGTTTTCCTTCCTAGCTACCCGGATCTGATGCACGTCGAAAAGAAGGCCTTTATACTATACGCAAAATAGCTCTTCGGATTCACTTGCTATTGGTTGGGCTACACTTTCTTGCCTTTGTTCAATCAGGTCTTTCTCTTCCCTTACTAATGCTAATATGGAATCAGTTACTTCCGAACAGTCTATTGACTCCCGAACAACTACATTTTTCTATGAATTCCCTTTTTCTTCACATTGTGGCCTATCCTAGACAGCTATGGAAGCTGCTAGCTACCTTCTTCCCTTTCTTTAGTACCCTGAGATGAATTCTACGCAAGCGCCCCCCGGATGTACCTTTTAGCTGCGAGGGGAACCGGGTAAACAAAGTCGCGATCAGAATGAATTGTATTTTGTTGGGCCTGTTGATCCCGGAGGTGCTAGTTCGAATCTAGTTCGTGACAAGCACAAAGCCTTTGATCATAGAATATCTCGGGACCCCCGCTCGTAAATAGGGGCTCTAGCAGGTGCACTTTTTTATAGAGTAAATTACCATTTGCATCCTTGACGTTTGTTCATTATAACTATTTGCATCTCTGTGGTTTCAAAATTGCCATATGACTCCCAACATTTCATTTTTATTTCCATTTAAGTCCAACACACTAAATACGTTAGATTTTTCAGTTAAGTTTAATGAAATTACAAAAATACCTTTATTTAATACCCCTCATCCACACCCTACACCTTTCATCTTCTCTCTATGTCTCTCTCTCTCTTCTCCCTCTTTATGTCCACCACCAGTACCATCGTAACCACCGCGGTTGCCGCACCACCACCGTCGTCGCACCGCCGCTGTCGCCGCACCACCACTGCACCACAACGACCATTCATCCTCTATATATAACCGCACACCTTAACCTTCTTTCAAACTCATCATCATCATCTTATGCCCCCAATTCTCTAAACTCCGGTGATCGGAGTCTCTACATCCTACAACACGAACTCACTTGAACAATACACATGTCAACGAAGAAGATCACTACCCCTAACAAGAACAAGAAGGGGAGATTAACGCACAAAGTGATGTCATTTCACAGCCACTCCACAGACCAAATCGTCGGAGCCCTACGGAGGCCGAGGACGCTTTCGGAGTTATATTCCGGTACGGTTCTGTTGTTATCGACGGTGGCCATGCCACCGAAGCTAACGAAGTTGTTGCTGAACGTGATGGTGCAGAGAAGCTTAGGTCCGTTGAAGGTGTTGATTTCACCGGAGTCGACTGTTAAGGATCTGATTCTTGATGCTTTGAGAATTTACGTTAAGGAAGGGAGACGACCGATGTTGCAGTTGGTTGATCCTTTAGGTTTTGGTCTTCATTACTCGCAATTTAGCTTAGAGAGTTAGTTGAATTCTTCATTAGGTCAATTGATTGTTGAATGTTGATGAATGATGATGAATGATGATGTGCAATACTGCATTTGATTTCTCATTGATTATGAAATTGATCTATTAACAGGTTTGGATCCAGATTAGAAATTGATTGAGTTAGGATCAAGGAATTTCTTCCTGATACTAATATTGTTAATGTTGCGGTGACAACGTCATCTAAATGCTCCGAGGAAGCGGAAAGTGCTTCCTATGCAAATGGTTATTTACTCTTTTCTATATGATGCATCGAATGCTTCCTATGCTTTTAGTAAAAATCCCATGATCGAGGCACTCTTTCTCTTATAGTGCTCTTTCCTTCCCTTCGAGCTAGCCGGAATCAATCCATTTCTTTTGTCTGTAAGAGAAAAGGCGCTTATTCCATGAAATAGGAGCGCAGCGGACTCCGTTCCCGAAGCGAAGAAAAAGGAGCAGGAACAAGAGGTTGTCCTCTCCCGGCCCAGTAGTTCCGGAACTACTACCGTGGTTGTTGCCAATAGGATCCCCCATTCCGAAAGGTTACTGGGCCGACCGTTAGGTCCAAAGTTGTATGCCACAACTATGGTGCTGATAGATTCACTACTTCAACGCCATTATCAGACATTTCAGGCTGAGCATCTATATCTTGTCTATCGCTCCACACCGAGAAAAAGTATGTGTACCTCCAGCAACAACAAGATGGAACCATAGGCTTCTATGCAGGGAGCATTTTGGGGTATAGGTCTAACCATCTTAACTCCATGTTTCTGGTATGCTATATTTATTTAAGTCTCTTGACGGTGGGAATGGGAGATTACCGATAAGCCAGATGCTTCGCGAACCATATTCTTAAGGCATTTCGTTGCACTTAAATCACCCTCATGAAGAGGTGCACTCCGATACCAGTGATTTCCAATAGCTTTGATAGTAATGGTTGGATTTACTACTACCTCGTCCATTGAGTATAAGAGAGCAAATGATGGTATAGCAATGAAAATCAGGATGATACTAAGAAATATGGTCCAAAGAATCTCGATAGTAGTTCCATGAACAATCCTTTGCACGATTGGATTTTTTTCTTTTTGGAAATGATATAAAGCACGAACCAAGATCCGTGAGACGAACCTTCCTTAGATGACCAATCTTTCTTGATTTTGTCTATAATGGGCAAGTGAAGAAAGGATGATACCTGAAAATATTTTGATCTTTCACCGCAGATTCTAGTTTAGACAAAAGATGCGAATGGGAAAGGATATACGTCTTCAATCAAAGTGGATAATTGTTCTTGATGGTTAGGTTACCTTGTTGAGCGCCCGATAATCAATGCCCGAGGCTCCCACTTTTTCTGGAATAAAACAAGGGCTCCCCAACCTTTTCCCCAGCAAGATATGGAAAAAGAGCCTTAGAGGCTAGAATAGAAATAGGAAATACTTCCTTAAATTATTTCATGAGTTCAACCAAGCCCCTTAATTAATAGATTCTAGTTGGGGGCCATATGCTAAACCCAGCCCCACTCTAAGTAAGTTAAGAGGCTTAGGTAAGCTTCTTCTCTTGTCGTATACTACTTTATGCTTTTATGCAGCTAACAAGTCCAACCGAGTCCGCAATTCATCGGATGAATTGGGTAAGGACCCGACCTTTCTCAAAACAAGGGGGAGGGGTTCGGGGAAGGGGAGATTTATCTCACCTTCCTACCGGGCTACATAAAGTAGAAATCAACATACTCAAGACCTCAATATACAACTACCAAAAGCATGGCTCTTTTCACCAACTTGTGTAAGTTAGTGAGTCTTCAGAGTTGTAGTGGAATTGATCCAGATTTATGGAAAAGTACATCAGATATAGCATGTGTTAAAAGTCTTCAGAAGAAATTAGTCTTCACTTTTTGGCTTCAGAAGACTTTGTCTTTGAAGCTTCAGAAGACTTCACTTTTGGCTTTGGAAGATGTTGGTCTTGGCTTTGGAAGATTTTACACTTGGAATAATTCTAATGCATGGTGTAAATCTTCTGAAGAATTTCTACTCTACACTTAAGTGCATGCATGTAGGAGATACTTAGAATGTTTTAGGTGCATTAGCCATACATTAAACCTTATAGCTATTATATACATAAAAAATATGTTAATCATATTAAAAAATTAAAAAAAATTACATAAAACTCAAGCCATTGTTTCAAATCAGCATTAATAAAACTATTTCCTTATTGAAGCAAAAAAAACATGCTAAAAACATATTGAAACTTATAATATAACACATGAAAGTTGAGTGATCTAGTTGTAATAAATTTTAAACCTGAGTTACTTAATTGAAATATTTATAAGACTTTGTTATTATTTTACATAGTTACCCCTTATAATAAATGTGTTCTAATGTTTAAGCATCAATACAATTTTTAGAACAAAAGGTTATATATGAAATGGAAAAATAGACATGTAAAAGTAAAATAACACTCAAATAGGTACACACCTTTCTATTGGTATGCAAGAAACGATAATAATCGAACTGTAACCGAAATAATCGACAAAACCAAACCAAAAAAACAAAAACCTATAAGAAACTGATGGTTTCATTTGATTGTTTTTTTAAAAACTGATTATATTGGTTTGGTAACTTTTGTTTTGGTTTTGTTTGTAACAAAAACCGAAACCATACAAACCAAAGTTGTACATTTAGAGAAGTATTCATACACTTATAAACATGATTACTCTATTAGTTACTTATTAACTTATGTTATCTAAATTATTTTTGAAATTTAGGTTTAAAGAATAATCCTTAAAATTTTTTGTTTGAATTGATAGATTAAAATGTTTTATTGAGATTTTTGATATTGTATTTTATGAATTGGAATTCATTTTAATATCTAAAACCATCTCTCTCATTGATGATTCTTCATCAGCCATTTTTTAAGAAAGGGTAAGGAAGAAGCTTTGGATCTTCTCATTGCAGCCATGCTTCTTTTTCCAAGTTGAACCTATTGATTTATCCTCCTCATCACCCTTTTTTATGTTATTTCCTTCTCTTTTGAGCTGTCATAGCCATACCTATCTTAAAGCTCATTCAATTTGAACTCAGCTTCAGATAAAGGCTTATAATCTTCAGTCTATTTAGAAGAAAAGGAGATTGGTTGTGCAGATTGTACAACATGATCAGCCAATCCCTGAAGTATGCTTCTTTTTCCAAGTTGAACCTTTTGATTTATCCTCCTCATCACCCTTTTTTATGTTATTTCCTTCTCTTTTGAGCTGTCATAGCCATACCTATCTTAAAGCTCATTCAATTTGAACTCAGCTTCAGATAAAGGCTTATAATCTTTAGTCTATTTAGAAGAAAAGGAGATTGGTTGTGCAGATTGTACAACATGATCAGCCAATCCCTTAAGTATGTCTTCAGTTTCTTTGGGATTATCTTCCCCTTTTTGTTAGCATCATCTAAGATTCCAGATGACACTAAATGGGTCAAGGAAGGCACATCTAGAGGTTCTTGAGTCGATAATACTTGGAGGCTCAGGATGATGGTTTGTTGATTGTCAATGGTCTCTTATAATGATTCAACTTTGTGTTAAAGATCCATTGTCCTGGTTGCTGATTGTTTAATAATTGTAAGTTGTTGTTCTAGTGAAGTAACTCATGTAACTTGGTTTTGTAGAGTCCTGAATTTAGTCTCAACCTCAGGCACCATATCTGATGATGCATTTAGCAGGCAGTTCTCAAATTCAAGAACCGTAGCTCTTTCAACATAACCTTGAAACATTGCATTTTCTTTTTGTATGATATTGAGTTTTTAAGTAGTTGAAGGTTATAAGTCATGAATTCATTTATTTGTCAAAATTTCCCTCGTCCATAGTTATGGAATCCTTGGGAGATAAGGTCCTAGGCTGAGCCTCTACACCCTTACCAGATATGGTTTCTTGATGTCATGGATTCCTCTTCTCAAGAGATGACTTCAAAGAGACATACTCAAGGTGAGTTGACATTATTAAGGTCGTAGTTATGATGTCTTTGTCTTTATTGCTTTAAGCAAATCAAGAGCCAAAACTCTAATACCACTTGTTGGATTGGTGTTAAGGATTTAAGAACACTTTTCTATTGATCGATAGTTAAACAAATGTGCAATCTAAGTTAACTACTTACTAATAGACACCGATACACTTTAAGTAAACATAAACACATGAAGTTCTTTTAAAGTATACACTTGATTAATCTATCAAGTACAAATTATTAGAATTTTGGATACAAAATAATTATATGTATGTATTTGTTATATAAATAATTACTTATTTATTGGTTTATGTTTTTATTTTGTAATGAACTATATCGTGTCCAGATTGAAGCTAAGATGAATTAGATATCTATGCTTGATGTTAAGTGGTCGGAATGAAGAAAGTGAAACTTGGGTGATTATAGTAGGAAATTGTTGCAATTTCTTACATAATAATAATAAAGTCATGTATTGATTAACAATGATGTATTATATTTTGACCAATATTTTAATAAATATTATGAATATTTATTATGGATTATAATTTTTATTAAATTTGATATTAAACATGTCCCAAATAAAAGAAGAGTTTTAATTTGGTCTCATAAAACATTTCATAAATAAAATAAAAGTTTTGGTTGTAAATCATAAAACTCACATTAATGTGAAGTTTTTAGTATGATTATATAACTAACTCGTGATGAAAAGAGGAGAATAAGAACAAAAACAGTTTAATTTATGAGCCGAGAAGCTTACAAACTATTTTGTAATCGTTTCGATCTAACGAGCGTGTTAGAAGCAGGTTTATCGTACATAAACCGGTAAGCTTCAAAGCAATGTTTTGTAGTTGTTTATTTCTAACAAGCGTGTTAGATCGGTTTGTATTATATATATCAAAAATCTTTAAAATAATTTATGTAATTGTTTATTTCTAACGATAGTTAGAACTGAATTTATTTTATATAAATCAAAAAGCTTTTAAAGCGATTTTGTATTCGTTTATTTCTAACATGCGGGTTAGAAGTTATTATTTTAATAGATAAGCTTAAATGGTTACTTGTAATAATTTATTATCTGATGAGTGTGTTAGAAATTGGTTTATTTAATAAGAACCGTAAAATTTAAAATGATTATTGTAATGATTTGTTAAAAACAGTTTATGTATATAAACCAAAATATGTTTAAAAATGTTTTTATAATCATTTACTCTCTAATGAATGCGTTATAAACGCTTTATTCTATAATTTGAAAAGTTTTAAAGAAACGTTTGTAAATGTTTGTCTTCTAACAAGTGTATTAGATATTAATGTATATAATAAAACCATTTTTGGTGTTTATGGTCTTGACTTTTGTGATTAAGACATAAAATAAATACGATATATTTTAAAATAGTTGCAAAGCTAGGAAATATTTTAAATAAAACATGTGTTTTGTAATCTAAAATGAATAACTACTCATGTAAGAAGTAGCATGTTTCGAATCACATAATAGTCTTGATAAGATTATTCTGAAAAAAAAAGTCGAGGTTGTTGTGAATAGAAATTATTGTTCAAATACAACTACTTATGAATAAGATAGTGTATACATAGCGCTGTTGTTTTACTTCCGGTTTTGACTACTGAAATTTAGAGTTTCAGGATGAAATGAAAATTTTGATTGTATGAGCGCATGAAATACTATTGAGGGAGTACCTCAAGACATGCCACAAAATCAATGTTATTGCAACAATGGTGAAAGTGTTATAGATAATAACACTTTCAGATTTGATGTCTAGATATAATTTTTATTCGTTTAAATTATTATTAAAAAATGTTTTACAATTTATGATTTAATTTCGGTTGTTTTCTTATTTGTGTTTAATATCTTAAGATAACATATGCAATATTTACAACAAAATAAATCAAATTCTATTATAACATTCAAATTGTTTTGAAGGAAATAATTTTAAATGCCAATTATATAATGTTTAGAAAATATATAACTTTAAGTGGATAGTGCGATAGGAGATTTGTATAGTAAACAACTTGAGTGTTGTTGAATTGTTTAAGTGTCTAAGATGATACATCAAATATCATACGATATCATGAGATCGAAAATATGATAAGTGTGCTTAGATGAAATACACAAGTATGAGATATACCGATAACTTTATTTGAATTTATCATAAAAATTCACAAGTGTGGATAAATTTAGAGTTGTTCAAAAAAATCGGTTCGGGAAACAAAATCGAAATCGGTTTAGGCCCAAACCGGTTTGGCCCAAACCAGTTTCAAACTGACCCAACCTGGTGGTTTAGGTTCGGTTTGTAGGTTGCGTATTTCAAACCGGTTTCTTACCTGGTTCGGTTAAAAACCGGTTTTCAAATAATTATTTAAAATTTTATGTCATTTAAGTTGTTTCTATGTTTTATATATTTTATATTTCACTTTTATTTCTAATTGTGGACTTTTAAAAAAACAGTTATGTAATGTTTCTAATTTTATATGTTTTAGTTTTTACAAATAAAAATATGTAAATGCATCTTATAAGTTTATTTAATTTATACAATTGATATGTAACATTCATCTTACAAGTTTATTTAATTTTTACAATTGATTGATTTTTTTAATTTATAACGCTTTAAAAAAGAAAAAGAAAAGAAAAAAAAAGAAAAACCGAACAGATTTGGGTCCAAACCGGTTTTTAAACTAACCCAAACCGGTTTTTAAACTAACCCAAACCGATTTTCAAACTAACCCAAACCGATTTTCAAACCAACCCAAACCGGTTTTATAGGTTTGGGTTTTTTTAAGCCCAAACCGGTTTGAGGCGAAACAAGTTTTGCCATGGTTGACCAAACCAATTCAAGTTTGGACCCCAAACTGGTTTTAAAAAAAGCTCGGTATGTATTCCACTAGATAAATCTACGTATAAAAGCAATATATGTAATCTTTAACGAATTTAGCTAAATTCAATCTAAAAGATCTAAATGTAAATGTGTCTACCATCTTAATATTGTTAGAGTTATGTGGATGATTTTTCTTTCATTTGGGAAAATATGCTAGTTATACATAGCATAAAGGGAACCACAAGACATGTGTGCCAATAACTCCAAACAAACTTTATGAATTACATATTATTGAGTATCAATGTGCTTGACTCTATTTTAATGTAATACTGATTGTAGATGAGTTTCATTTATCTAGTTAATGATGAATATGTTCACCAAACCGAACTGTATCAAGGCTTGTTATTAAGTCTATATAAGTCAAAGGAAAGATGATGCGCTTTGCACTTCACACACTCGCACTGTTGTGCTTGAAAGTCGGCTAAGTAGTTTTGACAGATGGTACCGAGATTTGGTCTTAACTTAATGCCAACTACTAAAGTGTGTGTACGCTAGATTGGTACCAAGCTTTCCTTTGAGTTGCTACCAACCAATTGTGTTAATGTCGAGGTCTAGCAATTGCTACCGACTGGTTGCTGCTCAGGCAGCTACCAGGTCCAACATCATATTGGTGACTTACTCGTGGATGAGAGGTTTAAAGGAAAACGAGTTATGTTCCTAAGCCAAATGATAAAGAATAAGTCTCATGATTTGTCTATAATTAAATATGGATATGGACAATGGAGAGTGTGTTATTTCTAAAAGTTGTGAAGGACCAGAATGATGCATCTTCTGTTCACATGCTAGAGCACTGTAGTCTTAAGCATGCTAGCCTAGTAATTATCAATTATTATGCTCTAAGAAAGTCAATTATATATAGACAAAGTTGAAAGAGGATACTCATCTGGTTCAAGGAAGTTGATTTAAACTATGGAAAACTTAACTAACTAGATAATGTTATGTAGTATATAAAGTCTAATGAGAAGGACTCAGTTTTCTAAGTTTTTCTGATAACAAACCTCACTTTAAAATCAAATTGCAAGAAATGTGGGGGAGAGACCATTTTAGAAACAATCCTTTAGGGTATGTAGAAATGGTTTTGCGAGAAAATTTTCTCAAACCTATTTAGAAAGGGAGAACCTTTCATTACCCAGATCAATGGATGTTATCTAATGACACTTACATGTGGGGGTGTCTTGCATTTGAAAATGAAATGTTAGCAATATGGATTTTAGCACAAAGGTCATAAGGTGTCTATGTTAGACTCAGATTCTAATTGGCTAGATTTAGAATCTTAATAGATTTCTACTATCAAGGGCATAAAGGAGATGTGTTCGTCTTTAAATAATAATTGTATTCTTCAAATACACTTAGGAGTTTTACAATAGCCATTATTAACTTAAGAGTTAAGAACATATCATGAAATCTTATCTCTATTGGATTTATCTATATCGATTTGAAAAAGTGATAGATAATAATTTGGATCCAACAACCTGTGGGTTGAAACAAGATAAGATAGGTGGACTAAAGCCTGTAGAGAAATGGAATATGAGGGAAACCTACCCTAATTGACCGGAGATCCCAAGACCTAGGTTCAATAGGAAAACTTAATCATATGACATACAGAGTCACTATAGGGGAGTACCCTAAAACTAAAAGGCAGTCACGAATTTCCTAATCCATTCTCTCTAGGGGAGTACCCGAACAAGTGACCAAAGTGAGGTTAAGCATATTTAGGTTAAATGAATGTGGGAATCAATATAACCATGATAATTTTAATGACTCATGGAATCACCTATGTTAGAGAGAAGTGGGATCACTTCGAATTGATTTATGGGGAGGTGAAAATCCTAGAGCTCTCGTAGAACCAGGATAGTTATCCATGACCATAACGGAGACGTCAATGAGGGGATGTGCCCGACTAGGGAGAGTCTTGTGTGAATGTATATTGTCATATACACAAACAGGGTCTGTTCAAAGACGGCTACCCACCACCAGGAGGCTAAGTATGCTTCACAAAGGAAGGTTCAATACAAATACCTACCTATCCTGGAAGACTCAACTCTCGAGTTTTCATTCGGAATTTTTTGTGTTTTTGATCGATCTCCAAAGATGTGGGGGATTGTTGGAATTTTGGACACATGATAATTATATTTATATATTTTTTATATAAATATTTATTTATTTATTGGTTTAAGTTCTTTTTTTGTAACGAACTATACAGTTTCCAAACTGAAGCGAAGATGATTTAGATATTGATGCTTAAAGTTGAGTGGTCGGAATGAAGAAAATTAAACTTGGGTGATTATAGTAGGAAATTGTTGTAATTTCTTGCATAATGCTAATAAAGTCATGTATTGATTAACATGGATGTTTTATGTTTTGACCAAGTCTTTTAATAAATATTATAAATATTTATTATGGATCATAATTTTTATTAATATTGATGTTAAACATGTCATGAATAAAATGAGATTTTTAATTTGGTCTCATAAAAATTTCATAAATAAGATGGAAGTTTTGGTTGTGAATCATAAAACTCACATTAATGTGAAACTTTTAGTATGAGTATATAATTAAACTCATGATGAAAAGGAGAGAATAAAAATAAATTTATTTTCTTGAGTGTCAACAAATTTTGTAGAAGTTTAGAGAGGAGCACTCTCTAAATTGTTCTTCATATACCATACTCTTTAACCTTTTTCACATAACACATATTTTACCTCGTGATCTCTTGACCCAAGGCACTCTTCGGCAGTTCATACTGCTTTGAGTGTTGTACCCTGGGAGACGGACGCCTTGTCTTGAGTAGAGACGCGAAATTTGTTTTAAGGGACCCGTGTCTAATACGAACCTCAGCCACAACCGTCAATATTTTGTTTGTTAATTGTTGCAGTCAAGAGTCAAGAGTTATAGTTGAAGATTCAAACACGATAAAGTCTCATGTCAATAATACTATATGAAGACTCGTTGGAGTTTATACTAAAGACAGATGTTTGAATCAAGTTTGGTACATAAATATTGTTTTATATTTATTTTTCTAGTCGTATTTGTAAATGGTATTGAACTATAATATTTTCCATGGCTAATGAGAGTATCATTAGAATTCTATTTTTTAATATAAAAGTGAACATATTTCTTACACAAATAATACAATCAATAGATAAAAGAAGTGGCTTGACAAGCTTACTTCTTAACTATACAAGTATGAGGTTTTATACTATGAAATCTAAAAAATTAAAATAAACAATTTTATATTCAAAATGTACAAGAGGACATACAATCGACACATCAGAGTTAGGCAGATTCAGTACTATGTTGTCTTAAAAAGTCTGAACACCGTAACCATCGATACAGATAGTCTTGTCCAATTGCGATCGATCACCTGTGCATCCATTTGAATGCTGATATACAGTCAATCAACACTCTATCACTTTTAGTCTTGATTAGCATTGGTTCTGTACTTGACATGTGCTGATCTACAATGGATCAACACCTTGCATCATTCGACAATTGAGAGCCAGGTGTTGAATTTGAATTTTCTATTAGTTCCATCTTCTTCATGGATCAATAGGTATTAATTTGAAGAAAAGTAAAAAGAGAGAGAGAGAAAAAAAAGTATTATGATTAGTTTTATAAAATTTTAAATGTTTAATTGTAAATTTGCAAAGAAAAAACACAAAGTAGGTTTTTTTATTCCCCGCCTAAAAAAAATAGAAAAGCTTCTTTCCTTCAAGGCCTTTCATTAGAGTCCCTTGTTTTACGAGGTATTTATTTACATGTATTATTTTGGAGAAAATTATTTATTATGGTAACATTAATAAAACCTCACTTTTATTACTTATAACTTTGTCTATTCGTAACATATAGTGATTTGGAGGGTGTTATCGAACCTTTTTTTCAACGTGTCTTAAATATTGATATATTATGTGTAAAGATTATATGAAGAGGCTGAAGCAACCCAAGCACCCAAAGTCTCTCCTTCATGCATGCACATGAAAACTGAAGAATAATGCTTCGAAAGTTTCACACAAGCAATAGAAATATTCTAAGTGTGAAATCTTCCGAAGCCAAGACCAATATCTTCCGAAGCCAAAGATGAAGTCTTCCAAAGCTTTGGAGACAAAGTCTTCTTAAGCCAACACTTGAAGACAGATATCTTCCAAAGACTTTTAGCACACATGCTTTATCTGATGTACTTTTCCTAAAGCTGGACCCCTTTCCGCTTCAACTCTGTAAAGTCACCAACTTACATGAGTTGGTGAAAAGGTCCATGCTTTTGGTAACTGTACATTAAGGTCTTGAGTCTGTAACTTTCTATTTCATGTACTTTATCCTTTTTGTAATATATTAGGATGTGAGCTATGGCATTTCATAGTCACAAGTCAAAAGGCAATCTGCCTTTTGACTCTACAATTGATTTTGTTTTGTGTCTAGTCAATTGTTTCCAACTGGCCTTCAAAGTATGGCTGGCTTTAGGATGTAATATATGTATCTCAAGTACTTGTAACTTTCCTTTATGCTTTGTAACACTTGTAATAGAACTTGAGAAAGCAATATACTGCAATCTTGAAAAACATCTCCCTATGTATCTTATTCTCTTGTTTTGTATCTTACTTACTTGTGTTCTTTGTATCATCTCTTGTGGTTAATCCAGTCTCACTGTTTGATTAAGTTAAGTTACTCTCCTCTTTGTGTTGTTGTGTTGTAAGTGACCACCCTTCACCGGTCCTGCATTTGGTATCAGAGTTGTTCATGCTCTTGATATAAGATCTCACTATCTTGAAATCCCTCACACACACACACAAATACTTAAACTTTTCAAATGGCAGCCATTTCCAAAACTGATATGGAAACTGCAACCATGAACAAATCCCCACTGATCACTCTTGATGACTTTGACACCTGGTGCCAAAGAATGGAAGATTTCATCAGGTCTCTAGATTCAAGAATGTTGGAGTCTGTTGAGAATAGACCTTACATACCAAGCACCTCTTCTGCTACTGGTGGTGGTATGATTCCCAATGTTGTGGCTGACTATTCTGATGAAGATAGGAAAAGAGTAGAGATTGACCAGAAAGCCATGACAACCGTTCAGACTAATCTTCCTAACTCTGTGTACAGAGGTTTCAAGAAATGCAAAACAGCTAAGCAGCTATGGGATACATTGAAACTGATGTATGAGGGTTTCTCTGAAGCCACGAAGAACAAAAAGGATCTCCTGAAGCAGCAATTTGAAAATTTCACCTTCAAAGCAGGTGAAATCATGACTCAACAATACTTCAGGTATGTTGAGATTATGGATACCCTAGTGGATGGAGGAGTTGCTCTTGAGAACAGAGACATTGTAAGGAAGTTTATGTCCTCACTTCCTAGGCAATGGACACACTACTATATGGTTATCAAGAGAATTGAAAACCTCCAAACTCTTACTTTGATAGAGTTATATGGGATTCTCAATGGCTACCAGATGGAGATGAACATGCAAGGTTCATCTGGAAACTCCAACAATCAAATGGGTTCTGCCCTTCATGTGGTTGAAAGGGATAGCATAGAAACCTAACATCATCTCATATGCTACCTAAAAACTCACCAAAGGGTCCTTTCATCACCTTCCCAGAGACACCAAGAGAGAACTACACTCAAGGAAGCCCATTCCAAGAGACAAGTTCTTCTCAAGCCTTTGTGTTTTCTGATGAAAGTTGTGGCAACTCTCTTTTCACCCTTGAAGACCTGGACTGTATCTATCCAGATGATCTGGAGTACATGGAGATAGTCCAGTCGATGGCTCTTCTCACTCACAGAGCCAAGAACTTCTACAAGCGGACTGGAAGGAAGTTCCCAAGCAATGCAACTAGTGGAAAGTTTGGACTGGACAAAAGCAAAGTCAAGTGTTAAAACTGTAACTTGATGGGTCACTTTGCCAGGGAGTGTAAGGCACCAAGAACAAATAGTGGCCAAGCACAATCCAGACCAAACTACACTAACAAGGTTACCTAGAAAAAAAAAGCCAAAGCAGCAAGCTACTATTGCTCTTGAAGAAGGAGGCTTTGACTGGAGCTTTCAGGTGGAAGATGCTTCTCTAAACCAAGAATTAATGACAGATCATGATGAAGCCAAGGTATTGGAACATCTCTATACCCCTGAATGCATTGCTAAAGTTAAAAGATACAGGTCCTACAACTTAGAAATGAGATCTGATCTTGAGTCATTAAACATCTTAAAAGCTTATTTTAGAAAATCTGAAAATGATTATAAACTGAAAATGATTATAAACTATTTCAGTTCTAAAACATGAGCATGTAAATTTTAGGACTTAGATCAAGGATCTCATAACTAAGCTGACTGAGTGCCATGCTGAGCTTGTGATTAGCAAAGCCAAGGCAGAAAATTGTGTTCTTGAAGAAGAGACCTTCAAGAACATGATATCCTCATCCTTGTACAACAAGGTTTGTTATCAAAACAAGCAGGGACTAGGATCTAATGAGATAGCTCCTCAACACACAATCTTGTCTGTAAGATCACCCAGGTGTGAAACTTGTGAAGATGAGCTTCCTCTCATAGACCCCTTAAGTGAAGAGGATGATGAAGTGATGGTGAAGAATTCCTCTGAGAATATTGAAGAGGAGGATTCTAAGAAGGACCACTATCCTTCAGAGGAAAAGAAGAAGACTGTGTTGACCAAGTCAATGAGAAAGAACTTGATCAGAAAGAGCAAAAGAAAAGCTAGGAAGGCTCAAGAGATCAAGGCTACTTTTGACTCTAAGCAAAAACAAGTTTTTATCTCTGTAGGGTTTGAAGTAGTAAAGACTGAAGACATCAAACTAAACTCTTCTGCTAATAGTTCTTATTCATGTTCAACCTAAACACAACCAATTTGCTCTGTTGCACTCTGAGAAAGATCCTCATTTCTCAGAGGTTTGCCGATTCTTAACTCTATCCAACTACTTCACCTCCCTAACCATTGATCCTACTCTTTATGAGGATCAACTGCTAGAATTTTGGAAGACCTTCCAAGAGGTCGTCATGGACGAGTAAAAGGCACTGTCTACCACAGTGCAAGGGAGAACAATCTTCATCACTCCAGCCATCATCAACATGCATCTTCAGCTGGATGATGAAGAAGGTGAGGTGTTCTTTCCCAAAGAAGCTGTTAACCAGTCCTTCACGCAGATGGACTATGAGGGAGACTACTCTGTCAAGACCTTCAGGAAAGGGAAGGTCTCATCCTAATGGAAATTCCTCCTCCATGTGGTTATGCACAGCTTATCAAACAAGCATGGTGGATGGGACCATATTCGTAAGGATCTCTCCTTCATTCTCCATGGGAGGTTCAGGGAGTCAAGTTCAGGTATTCTCAATTTGTTTATACTAATATGCTTGCAAACTTGGACTCCTTAGAGTATTACATGTTTCCTAGATATGTTCAATACATTCTTAACTATGAACTGGGCTCATAGTGAAGGGGAACATGTAATATTCTTAAATTGAGACAAATGAAGCCTGACATCTTTAAAATACTGAGAAAGCCCACTGTTGGCTTCTCTGGGGTAGAAACAACCTTTGTCCCAAAAATGTTAGAGCTCATTGCTCAAGGTGACAACCTAGCTGCACCAACTAGTGTTGAACCCATACCTTCTAGATCCCAACTACCTCCACAGACAAAAATCACCCTCACCCACCAAAGAAAACACAAACAAACCCCTACACAGACTCTTTAGTCTATAGGTCCCCATATACTCACCCACACAGGAAGAAGTGGACACTAGAGCTCCCACTTCTCTTGAGGAGCAGACCACTCCCATTCATTCATTAATTAGTGCTGAGATTCCTCATGCTCAGCTTGATGAGCTCATAAGCCCAAATGCCTTAAGCCATCACTCTAAGTCTCAACACTTAAGTGATCAACCTTCAGGGGACAGTTAGCATCCCCAGCCTTTGGACCTAAACCAACCAATCCCAAACCTTGACTTCTATACTGATGAAGATTTACGTTTCAGTGAGTACCATGATTCTCTCTTCTTTTTCCCTACTCTAAAGAGATGAGTGCTCCTGAGTCTCTTACTTCTATCCCACATCAATCACCTACTACTGAGGTGGACACTTCTAAACCTATTCAGGATGTCCATATGGAAGAGGCTCTCATTTTTGCAAGTGATTACATCATTAAGACCTCAACCATGGCAACTCAGTCCACTGACACCTCAACTGAGGCTGCCAGTGAGCAGAGGAAATCCAGTAGTCAAGAACCTGAAGCTGGTAATGAGAGAGAGGACTCTGCTCCAATCATCTTATCCCCCAGTGATTCTTCTGATGAAGATGAGGGGAATTTAAGACTAAAGGTGCAAAAACTATCTAAAACATGCACCTATTTAGTATCTAAGGTTAGTCATTTTGAATCTCAAGTGACTACCTTGCAAAACAGGATCAATGATCAGCAACTTGAGATTTCTTTACTTAAAGACAAACTAGCTAGGAGACCTTTAAGAGGAGCTCAACTAGGAACACGAGAACCTATGAGTGTGATTGACCTAACTCCTAGCTGACCTATGAAAGTGGGTGATGCTACCAAAAAGGGGGAGAAACTCATTACAATCACAGAACCTAGGAGTTCTTCAGAGAGTGTGGACATTGAGGACTCACCATCTTCACTTGTGTAGATACATGTGTACCTAGTTTCTGAGCTTAATGTAATATGTCTTTATTGTCTTACACATATGTAATAGATTGGGTACTTAATGAAATACAAATGATTGGTTGTGCTTATAATATTTATTATTTCATTAATTAGTAGTTTAATTGAATTGACTATATAGGTTTGTGGTTGTTTGAACTAATATTAGTAATGTAATGATTAATAAATATAGTCAAACTTAGTAATATGAAGTTCTCATGTGAATGGCCCATGCTAATGGACCATACGCATGAACAACTTC
>BJCM01214258.1:0-20693 GCA_018326385.1 Flaveria bidentis | reverse complement strand
TTGTAGTTTATGTTAGAAAAATAAGCCAACACTATCGTCTTTAGCAATGAGCCTTTTTTTTCCAAATATTCCATACCCGAGCCCGAGCCAAATTACAACCCATCAAAGACCTAATGATTTATGCAAGTAAATATCTAAGTAGGTGGAGATTTGATCCCTTAACAAGCATATGATTTCACACGTATTCATACTAGGCAATTGAGTGAATTAGTTATACTAAATCTTGAATATGACTCCATATATTTAGCCGAGTGTGAGTGCATCTTGTGAGAAGTGTGGATTTTTGCATGATAATAATCTTTACTAACCAACATATTGTTTGCTAGGATATCATTTTACATGTTCTTAGATTATTTATATTTGGATGAAAATAATGTTTACTTGCGTATTTCTCGAAAGACATGTTTATAATTTGATTATTTGGTTTTGGTGGAATTGCCATTTTAAGTGATTTTTGCTTGAGGACAAGCAAAGTTCAAGTGTGGGGATGTTTGATGTGCTCCAAATTATACATAAAAATCCTATTAAAAGCACATCAATTATTCCTTAATATCTTCCTTAAAATGATGAAAATGTACTTAAAAGTGTTAAATTGTGTTTTCAGGTGCTTAATAGGGCAAGATGGACAAAAGAAGCATATTTAACAAGAAAATGAAGCGATCCGAGCTTTGGAGTCCAAGCATGGGGTCGTGCCTCATTAAGCACACCCCTATGCCTTGCTAGAAACACACCCCCATGCTAAATTAACACACCCCCATGCTAAATTATCACACCCCCGTGCTTGGACATCTAACAAGGACAAAAGTATTGTCCCCTAAAAGTAGACACGGGGTCGTGCCCCATAAGGCATGGGGTCGTGCCGCACCTCCAACACGGGGTCGTGCCCCGTTTAGCACGGGGCCGTGCCCGACACAACCTGTATGTACGAGCGGACCAACTTTTGTAAGCATTGTACTAGCACGGGGACGTGCCTTTTAGGCACGGGGCCGTGCATAAACACTCCGGAAAGCCTATAAATAGAAGCTTAAGTTCACCATTTTTGGTAAGCTTTGGTTGGAGAGTTACTCTGCAAAACTCTCTCGGGAATCAAGACTTCAAAGTCATTTCGAGGCTCGGGAGGTGCATACAACACTTGGAAGAAGCTCGGGATCATTTAAACGCCATCCATTGTGGATTATCTTTTTGATTGTTCCATTTCACCGATGATTATATGTCTATCTTCTTTGTTATATATTGTTATGTTCAAGCTCATTATGAGCTAAACTCTTTTTATCATCCTAATCGGATGAAACTTATGTAATTTGTGATGAACTAATGGTATGATAAATATTGTGTTAATGTTATGGTGATCTTGGGAAAACTATTGATGGGTAGCATCTACATTTGAACGGGAAGTTATAAATTTATGGTTTGTGATTGTCATACAAGGTTGAAAACCATATGATAAACATTCATTCGCGAAATCGGTCTTAATAATAAATCTATGGCTAATCAACTAGAAATGGTTATTAGAAATCATATCACTTTAACTTTCTGATCATTAGCGGGTTCCTTTTTATTAGTTCGGAAACTTCAGTAATTGTTACGGTTTTCTAAAATTAATGGTATGTTAGGAAGGAACCTGATCAACTCTCTTTTTAACATTAAGTTATGTTTTCAGAAATCTTATGTCAAATAGGACACAAAAGATTTACCTACATTACTAGGGCTTTGATCTGAGCAGTAAACTCAGCCTGACAGGATCAAGTCACTACGGCAGCAGGATAGACGAGAAATCACGCCAGCTCATCTTTATAAACATTAACACAATTACATTAATACATATCTTTAAATCACACCACCAACTTATCACAGTTACATAAGTGGAGTCTAGTTAGGATGATAACTTTTATTCCCTGGTTTTAAATCCAAATGCTTCAAATCTTAGTTTACTTTCTTTCTATTATTGTTTCTTTTTAAACCCTAGAAATCTTTCCAATACAAATTATCACTTTCTTTAACAAAAACCAAATCTGATAGTCAAACATCAAGTTTGTTGAGTAGGCTAGGTGTGTCCACGGATTGATACTCGGTTCTTAAGAACACTATATTACCACATGACAGGTACACTGTCTTTTGTGTGTGTGGTTTAGTACTTGTAATAACCAACTAAAACTGAATATGTGCGTAAAATATTTATTAAAATTTATATACTATCCGCATACCATCAGGTATTTATAAATTGGTTAGTGAAAACACATTATATGATAGCTCATTCTACCAAACCACCACTAAGAAACACAAATTGGATTTGAGTGATACCTATCTTTGGCATTGTCCATTTGATGTATGTGAATCTTATTTACAAGGTAAAATGACTAAGGCACCTTTTAGTGGCAAAACCGAAAAGATTTATTAGGAATCATACATTCGGATGTATGTTGTCCTTTTAAACCAATGACCAGGTATGATGAAAGATACTTCATTACATTTACCGATGACTATTGTCGATATGGTTATGTGTACTTGTTAAGATACAAAGATGAAGCTTTTGAAATGATCAAAATCTACCAGAATTAAGTAGAAAATCAACTCAACAAGAAAATAAAAATTCTCTACACCGATAGATGAGGTGAATACCTAAGTGATATTTTCAGAGATCATCTTAGAAGTTGTTGTATTGTCTCACAACTATCTCCACGTGGAACACCATAACACAATGGTGTGTTCGAGAGGAGAAATCAAACTCTATTGGATATGGTTCGATCTATGATGGCTAGAAACTTATTGCCTCTATCATTTTGTGGTTTTGCTTTGCTCTTTGCGGCCCGTATCTTGAGTGTGGACCCAATCAAGAAAGTGGAAACGAAACTTTTGGAAATATGGTATGGAAGGGTTCCATCACTATCATATATAACGGTATGGGGTTGTGAGGCTTATGTTAAGAGTCCCACCTCAAACAAGTTAGAAAGTCGTTCCATTAAGTGTATCTTTATAGGATATCCTAGAGATTCTATTGGATAGTATTTCTATGATCCATTGGAACAAAAGGAGTTTGTTCCCAAGAAGGTTGAGTTCTTAGAAGCTAAGTTCTTTACGGAAGGAACTAGCAGTAGAACAGTGGATCTCGAGGAGGATCAAGAACCACAAACCGATTCACATTTGGTTGACACTAGCACTCAATGTGAGGATGTTGAAGATGATCAAATAGTTGATCAATACACACAAAACGTTCGTAGATCTAGTAGAATTAGTAATCCACCTTAAAGATATGGATTCTTCGTAGATGGATGCTATGAGGTAGATTTTGATAAAAAACCACTTATCATGATGAAATGTCCAATTTAGATAGTGACAAATGGCTTGAAGCTATGAATGTTGAGATGCAATCCATGTATGCCAACCAAGTATGGGACTTTGTTGAACCACCTCTTAACTCCAAGATAGTTGGAAGTAAGTGGGTTTTCCTGAAGAAAACCGACATGCATGGAAACTTGGATACTTATAAAGCTAGACTTGTAGCAAAAGGTTTCACTCAAACTCAAGGGGTTGATTATGATGAGACCTACACGCCGGTTGTAATGTTAAAGTCTAATAGCTATCTTGAGGAAGATGTCTATATGGTTCAGCCTAAAGGTTTTGTCGATCCAAAAATCCTAACAAAGTATGCAAGTTAAAGAAATCAATGTATGGATTGAAGCAAGCATCAAGAAGTTGGAATCACCATTTTGATGAAGAGATAATCAAATTTGGGTTCATCAAAAATGCTAATGAAACATGTGTATATAAGAAAGCTAGTGGGAGCATCATCATTTTCCTAGTATTGTATGTCGATGACATCTTACTATTTGGAAATGAAATTCCAAACTTGGAAGGTGTTAAAACTAGGCTTGAAAGCTGTTTTTCCATTAAGGATCATGATGAAGTCGCCTATATTTTGGGAATAAATATCTATAGGGATAGATCAAGGAGGTTGATAGGTTTGAATCAACCTCCTTACATTGATAAGATTTTGAAAAGGTTCAAGATGGAAAACTCTAAGAAAGGTACCACACCTATTCAAAAAGGAACGATATTGAGTAAGACTCAATGTCCAAGCTCAAAGGATGAGCAAGATAAAATGAAGGGAATCCCATATGCATCTACCATAGGATCCCTCATGTATTCCTTGACATGTACTAGGCCGGATGTGTCATGCGCTTTGAGCATGAAACAAAATCCTGGAAACAGTCATTGGATGGCTGTTAAGAAGATACTTAAGTACCTAAGGAGGACCAAAGATATGGTCCTACTCCATGGATCTGGTGAGGAGGAACTCGTAGTAAAGGGTTACACTGATGCGAGTTTCCAAACTGATTGGGATGATTCATGATCAAAATCGAGGTACATTTTCATCTTGAATGGAGGAGCAATTTCTTGGAAGAGCTCTAAGCAAGATGTGGTGGCATTGTCAACTATAGAGATACATCACTACTTCATTAGCAGCTCAGAAAGATGAATGGTTAAAGAATTTCATTCCCAGTCTAGGGGTAGTCCCTTCCATTCAGGACCCCCTAGAAATTCTTTGTGATAACGAGGGTGCAATTGCTGAAATCATGGAACCCCGTACACATCATAAGACTAGGCACATTGAACAAATATTAAACTACATAAGGACTAATGTGAAAAGGGAAAGATATGTATTCGCAAAGTTCACATGGATCAAAAAATTGGGGATCCACTCACGAAGCTTCTTAAAAAGGCAAAGCATGAAAGTCATACTTGTGTCATGGGACTTCAATATTCTAGTGACTGGATTTGATCTTTAATTTTTTGTATTTAGATATTGTAACCCTTTATTACTAGAATGAATTATTTGGTTATAATGATCCAACTAATATTCCTATTTTGCATGTTTAAAATCCATGATTAAATCATTTACTCAGAACGTCCGTAGTCGTTCATACTTGTGGGAACAAGTATGAAGGTAAGACTATTATGAACTTGGATTGGCAGATATTCATATGGATGAATATAGAGCAAAAGTTTGCTACAAAAGTTCATAGATATTTGTGGGATACAATTATTGGATTAACCTGCATCTCAAATATTACTACATGGGATCTTCTTGATTGATCATAAGTAATTTTGAGTAAAGGCGAACATCATTTGGTATCCTTTGACCTGAGATACATAGAAATCCCTTCTTGATTACATACGTCTCTCACAATTACCTTATTTCATACCTGAACTCAGACTTACGTATTGCCTTGTTTCAGAATAGCGAAGAACTAAGTCAAAGTATTATATTTGGTAAATATCAAGACCCAATATGTATCTCAGGTCAGAGGATACCAAATGATGTTCTCCTTTACTCAAAATTACTTATGATCAATCAAGAAGATTCCATGTAGTAATGTTTGAGATGCAGGTTAGTCCAATATTTGCATCCCACAAATATCTATGAACTTTGGCAGCAACCTTTTGCTCTATATTCATCCATATGAATATCTACCAATCCAAGTTCATAATAGTTTTACCTTCATACTTGTTCCAACAAGTATAAACAACTACGGACGTTATGAGTAAATAATTTACTCATGGATGTTAAACATGCAAAATAGGAATATTAGTTGAATCACTATAACCAAATAATTCATTCAAGTAAGAAGGGTTACAATATCTCAATACAGAAACTAAAGATCCTATCTAGTCACTAGAATATTGAAGTACCATGGCACAAGTATGACTTTGATGCTTTGCCTTTTCAAGAAGCTTCATGAGTGGATCTGCAATGTTTTGATCTGTGTGAACTTTGCGAATACATATCTTACCATTTTCAACTTCATCCCTTTTGTAGTTGAATCTTCATTCAATATGCCTAGTCTTTTGATGTGCATGGGGTTCCTTGATTTGAGCAATCGGACCCTCGTTATCACAAAGAATTTCTAGGGGGTCCTGAATGGAAGGGACCACTCCTAGATCGAAAATGAATTTCTTCAACATTCCAGCTTCCTGAGCTCTATTGAAGCGGCAATGTATTTTGACTCTGTAGTTGATAATGCCACCACATCTTCCTTAGAGCTCTTCAAGTAGATTGCTCCTCCATTCCAGATGAAAATGTACCCCGATTGTGATCGTGAATAATCCCAATAGGTTTGGAAACTCGCATCGGTGTAACCCTTTACTACGAGTTCCTCCTCAACAGATCGATAGATTAGGAACATATCTTTGGTCCTCCTTAGGTACTTAAGTATGTTCTTAATAGCCATTCAATGATGGCTTCCAGGATTTTGTTGGTATCGGCTTGTCATGCTCAAAGAGCATGACACGTCCGCTCTAGTGCATATCATTGCATACATGATGGAAACTATAGCAGATGCATACGGGTTTCCCTTCATTTTGTCTTGCTCATCCTTTGAGCTTGGACATTGAGTCTTAATATCGTTCAACTTTGACTAGGTATGGTACCTTTCTTAGAGTTTGCCATATTGAACCTTTTCAAGATCTTATCAATGTACGCACTTTGATTCAAACCTATCAACCGCCATGATCTATCCCTCTAGATCTTTATTCAAAAAATATAGGTGGCTTCACCAAGATCCTTAATGGAGAAACAGTTTCCAAGCCAGGCTTTTACACCATCCATGGTTGGAATGTCATTTCCAAATAGTAGGATGTCATCGACATACAATACTAGGAAAGTGGTGATGCTCCACTAGCTTTCTTATATACACATGCTTCATCAGCGTTTTTTATGAACCCAAATTTGATTATTTCTTCATCAAAACGGTGATTCCAACTTCTTGATGCTTGTTTTAACCCATAGATTGATTTCTTTAACTTGCATACTTTGTTAGGATGTTTTGGATCGACAAAACCTTCAGGCTGAACCATGTAGACATCTTCCTCAAGATTTCCATTTAGAAAAGCAGTTTTGACATCCATTTGCCAAATCTCATAATCATAATGAGCAGCTATGTCAAATAATACTCTAATAGACTTTAGCATTGCAACCGGTGAGAAGGTCTCATCATAATCATCCCCTTGAGTTTGAGTGAAACCTTTTGCAACCCATACAACACACACAGAGTGCTCGAACCGTTTCGAGCACTCTACCATTGCTTTTGTTGGAACATTTCCTTCAACTGGGTTATCATGTCGTATGCTCCATGATGTTCATACTCCTTTTAGAGATCCGGAGTCATACTTGCCAACATGACGCAAGACACTTGGACGGAGTCCTCAGTGTATTTCACCTAATTATTGTAGGCCTCCTCATCCACCTCATTAGGTTGATCGGGAATCGGATCGTCTAAAATATATGATCGTTTCTCTTTCTTGAGAACAATTCACAAGTTTCGAAACCTATCAGTAAAGTTGTTATGGTTTAGACGTTCCTTTTGGAGAATGGTCCTTAGTGATAATGAGTGAGCGGACGGGATTTCATTATTTTCATTGTTGTTGGTGGCCATCTACAAAATATAACAAAGTTCAATTTTAGTATTTTCGATATTGATCATATATTAATAATTAAACCCCCTTTTAAGTATCTTACACAATTTTAAAATTCTAGAATCCAACGTTACATTTAAATAGTGGTTAGGTGACCTTTATCCCATTATTTAAATTAACAAGGTAGTCAACATTTTGACAATTGCAACCCTTTGCAACTTCTAGGGTATGGGATTGACTTTAAAACATCATATGTATAGTCGGCATGTTTATCCCATTAACGCCTTTGTAAACCACATTTTAGGTGATCCATTTAACATAGTTTTCAAATCAAGTTACCCTACTTGCACACACATGTGAGTTTTCAAACAAAAGTGGTAAGGAGACATTTATCCCACAAATATGGTATCCCCACCTCAAATCACAAGTTCCCTCAAAATGGTTAGGTGACCTTTATCCCATTAAGAGTTTTCAAGTGACTCAAGTGTTGTCCAAAAGGACGATGTTAAACTTGTTTATGAAAGAAATTTTAAGATTCCATAATCTTAGTTTAGAAAACACTATGTACCTAATATTTGCATGCTTTCAAATACAAGGTACCCTATGGTTCACTTTTAATAAAACCCCTTTTATTAAAATCATTAATCCTTTTAGTAACATTTTATTAACCACTTAATGATAAAGAACCATCAATTTTTAGCTTGTTAAGTTTGTTAATGAGTTTGTTATGCATATCCAAATATCAACCAACAATCATACAACAAACATCCAATTTTTAGCTTGTTAAGTTGACCACGCTTGTTTGCCATCACAAGTGTTGTCATAAGGCCGTTCCTAAGGGTTAAGATGACACATCAAAATGTGTCCATGAACTCCCACTTGAATCCCTATCCAAATGCTTCAATGGTCCATGTCTTTTGTGTCCTTCTTTGGGTTTTCATCTTGTGCATCTTCTTTTACAAAATCATATTCTAATACAATTTTTCTAATAAAAGAAATGCAGCTAATCTATTTATTACATAACCAAATGAATAAATAAATTACAACCAAAAATACAAACACAAATGTTACAACCCTTTCAAGAATTAAAACCAACATGACAAACCACAATCAACCAAATCCAAAACACATAAGGCCAAGGCTATGTTATACACCAAAATAAGAAACATATACAACATCCAAGAACAACAATGAACCCCTTATTATAACCTTAAAGTTCTAGCCAACATGAACCAAAACTTTACGGTTTTGTCCAAACAACACAATCAACCATTTGATGTTAATCTTTCAAGGTTTATACTAAGGCATGTAATATTAAACCTTGAAACATAAGGGATTCAAACATCAACAACAAAACAGCCCCTAATGAGTTGAAAAATTACATGAAAACTAACTTTCCAAGAACTTTTGAAGCACATATTCCATATATCTGGCTTTAGATGCCATTGTTGGGTTTTGTTACATGTAAATTAAAGCTAGTTTAACCATTTAAACTATAAAAACCCAGCGAAAAGTAGGGTTTAAAATGAGGTTACCAATCTGAAATTTAAACCATATTAAACCATAAACAAAACCCAAGAACGTGGATCAACAATATATGTGAAATAGTATGCTATCAAAACCAAAAACAACCATAGGGGGTTCAAAGAAATAACCTTTCTTGCACAAGATGTTGTAGATAGAAGAAATGAAGATGATGATGTTCTTGTATGTCTAGCCTTCAAAGGAGAAGGCCTCAAGATTATATACGCACAAGCCTAAACAAACACCTAATCTTGTTAGGTAGAAGAGCACCAAGACCAACTCCCTTTTGAACAATTCGAATCAGCCAAGAAGTTCTTGAAGAGCAACCAAGAAATCCGAAATTTCAGCCCCTTTTTCCTTCTTGAATCCGGAAATCTTTTGGTCCTTTAAGAGAGTGTCTTGCTTTGTGTATGTAAAAGAAAGTGTAGGTTATGGAAGATTGTAAGAGTGACAAATGCCTTGCAAAGACCAAGACTAAAAGTGGAGTCCCAATGCCCACAAGGGGCGGCCGAAACTCATGTTGAAAATAGGTTCCCCCATTTTGAAACTTTTATAAAATTTTACTCTTTCAACCCTTAATTTCGAAAATTAAAAGCTATTTTAATTTTATAACATTAACACACTTTTATTTGTTATTATTTAACGTACTTAAACAATGAAACAAATAATTTCTCATGAACAAATTATCCATATAATGTTGTTCTTTCACAAAAGCAATATTTTAGAAAACCCATTTTCTAAATAGGTGTCATTATTTATTTATATGATCTCATCAACAAATAAATATGTATTGGTATTTGTATAGCTTGATATTGGGTATGACCCGACTTGGATCATAACGTACTAACCACATCAATCTTGTATGTGTCTTAGGCATATAATATCCAATAGCAAGAAGTCTTCAAATATCAGACCTTGAACTACTATGAAGGTCTCGACCTTATCAACATGCCACTTGTCAACCCAAGACAATCTGGACAAGCTGACAGACTGGTTCAAAGGATACAAGATAGAATTACTAAGGAGTTCAAACTTAGAAGGAGACAAATGGAATTAGGTAATACAATTGGTCAACTGGATATTGAGGCAGACCCTGAGATTAGCTTCGAAGGGGAAACCTTGACTAAAGGCCAAGTGGTAGAGCCTGAGAGCCCTATCACGTCCAAAACTACTTCAGCAATTCATTCCCTCAGTGAAGCACCTATTGGTGAAGGTTCATCACAACCTCTCTCTGGCAAGAGCTTGGAAGCTACACCAAGCAATGAAGGCCAAAACTCTCTCCACCCTGAGTCACAAAGGACTGTGAGTGAAAAAGGGAAAAGAAAAATGACTTCTAAGGAGATTGAGGTGGAGGAGAGAGCGGAAGAGGAAGCTAAGGGGAGAATGTTCCTCTACTCGGTCTGCAAGATTCATGGAAGTTGTTATCAGGGCTGCCCCCAAGCCAAACACTTTGTAAGATGAGTTGAGGGCAATAAGTATAAGATACTTACAGACCATGAACTATGATATTGATAATATCATCTCCCTCCCGTTAGATGAATTAAATGAACTGGCTGACATGGAATTGTCAAAGGAAAGTAAGGTGGAAGAGGAGGCAAGATTACTTCTTTAAATCAAAGAAGAGAAAAGACAAAAAATGTTGCACCCTGAAAGGATCATACATGCCAACTCAATGGGTGAATTCATGATTGCTTAGCTGGAATCCCATAAGTCCAAGAAGAAATGTTGATGAAAATCTGCTCAGGAAAATAACAAGTGTTATCTTCCGCATTAGTTAATGCGGAAGACATGACACTGATGCGGACAAGTGTTTACTCTTCCGCATTGACTAATGTGGAAGACATAATACTAATGCAGAAAGAAGTTACTCTTCCGCATTGACTAATGCGGAAGAACAAAAAAAGATGCGGACAAGACTTTGCTCATCCGCATTGACAAATACGGATGACCGACCAAATACGCATAAGTATTTGTTCATCCACATTAACCAATGTGGATGACCAACATACAAATGCGATGATCAAGTGAAGAAATGCTCATCAAGATTATCTCATTCGCATTTGTCAATGCAGATGAACAAGCAAAGATGCGGATCAAGACTTAGACTAGTTTCTGATGTAATAGGTCAGGGGTAGTTTAGTCATTTTGTAAAGGCATCTTGTTTGCCTATAAATAGAATAGTTTACCTCGTACTGAGGTGATGGCTGATAGATAGAGAAATTTTGTTGTAATTAATTCTCTGTAAATCAACTTTGATATATACAAATACAAAAGCATTTATGAGTATTATATTGCATTGAATGTTCTTTGATTGTTTGTTTTCGCCACTCAATCATTGACTTGATTATCATATTCGATTCACAGTAAGAATATCAATCTCACTCAACCCCCAGTCAGAAAAGACTCTACAAGCATGTGCCTACCCTCTCCCCAATTCAAGAAAGTCATGTAAAAGAGGATGTGGCTCCACAAGAACCGCAGCTAGACAAAGAAACTAATAGGATCAAAATGATCAATTACCTGAGTGCCACAGACCTCTATTAGGCAAATGCATTTCTCCCCTTATCTTTTGAATACATTGAGTTTAGGTATCTCATATAGCTTGAACTTGAAGTAATAAAAGAAAGAAAAATCACAAAGAAGAGGTTGAGGGAAGATGCTGCAAAGTGAAGAGCCATCATCCAGAAGAGTATGAAGAAGTTTGCTGATAGGTAGAAGATGATAAGCTTCTTGAAGCTCTATGGATTCTCTGGAAGGAGACTTGGCCTCATGTCTATATCCATTATGGATGAGCAAATAAGGGTGATCAAGTAGAATATTCAAAGTGTAGAACAAGTTGACTTACACTCCCTACAAACTCAGCTCCCTCAACAAGTGGAGGTTAAGGTTGAACCTTTTGAGACAACACAACCTAGACCTCCTACTAAGCCTTAACAAGCATCATCTTCTAATCCATAGTCGAGTCACACACCCTCTCCTTCTGAACCTGTAAGGGTGGAACACCCAACTGAGCAAGACAAGACTGATCAACAAGGTGTTGTAGACCAGTCTTCTCAGTTAAAGTCTTTAAAAAGGAGGAAGAGGATGGCTTCTAGACTGATTCAAAGAAGAAGAAGAAGACTAAACCATCTACCTCCATACCTTATGGTGAGTCAAATCAACCTGAGGAAGTGCATAAAGAGGCAGCCTAATCAACTCTAATCCATGTGGCTCCTCTAGCATAAGGAAGACCCATCTTGTGCTGGACATACACTACAAATCCAGAAAAATGGCATGTTATCAGAGATCAAGGTGTTGAAGATATCTACACATGGCAAGACATGTTCAATCTACCTCTGCATGATCTCTTTGATATGAGAAGACACTATGAGAGTTTGAGTGATCTTGATATCTGAAGCCTTCAACTGTTTTGGTAGCATAAGCCAAGGGAGAGTTCACAAGGTTTCATATACGGCTGATGCAACCCAAAACATCCAAAGTCTCTCCTGCATGCATGCATAAGTGTACTGAAGTAGAATGCTTCGGAAGTTTCACACTCTTCCTTAGAAAATATTCTAAGTGTGAAATCTTCCGAAACCAAGACCAATATCTTCCAAAGCCAAACATGAAGTTTTACGAAGCTTCAAAGACGGTCTTCCGAAGCATCAAAGACAAAGTCATCCGAAGCCAACACTTGAAGATAGATTTCTTCAGAAAACTTTTGAACACATGCTATTATCTGATGTACCTTTACGATAAACTTGAACCACCTTTCAACTACAACTCTGATTAGACACCAACTTTACATGAGTTAGTGAAAGGTCCGTGCGTTAGGTAACTGTACATTGAGGTCTCGAGTCTATACTTTCTACTTTATGTACTTTTATTCTTTTTGAAATATATTCGGATGTGAGCTATGGCATGTCATAGTCACTAGTCCAAAGGCAATCTGCCATTTAACTATATATTCAATTTGTTATTGTCTAGATCATGTGTCGAGCTGGCCTTCAAAGTATGGCTGCCTGTAGGATGTAGTATACGTATCTATGGTCCTTGTATCTTATTGTTATTGCTTTGTAAATCTTGTAATGAACTAGAGATAAATATACATCATCCTTGAAAACTAAATACTTGTGTTGTTTTTGTTCTTGTTCTGTCTCTTTATTACTTGTGTTTCTTAGCTCTCATATAAATTGGTTTTCTAGTTCCCCATTTGATCTGTTAAGTGTTCTAAGGAACTCTCCTCACTTGAATTGTTGTGTTGTAAAAGTGAATTGCACCCTTCTAATGGTCCTGCACTCGCTCTCGCAACTAGTCACGCTACTCAGGTTGTAGCGAGGGAATTTATATATTTGGACTGTTGTGGGACAATGACATGTTTCTTGGTTTGATTATGGACTTATGACCTAAGTTAATCATAGAACCTAGCTAGTCTACGTTAAGTATATTATATCTTGTTACATCATATTATTTTGAAAACGATTGTTTATAATACTGAAAACCCCGATCGCTCACCAAATTTACAATGACTTTATTACCTATCATGCTTTTCAAGGTCATAGGAGAGCTCTGTGTGGAATTTCCTGGGATAAGTCGTTGGAAGGTCGAACGTGAAAAATAAATGTCAAGTACTAATGATTTAATAATGAGGATGTTGTTCTTTGACTAATCATGAAACTATAAAAAGTTTAAACTATTACTTCTATATTATTTTTAAATGTGTCTTATGGGTGTTTCCTTCTCGAAAAGCTATTTAATTATTTTGTGTTTGACTAAAACCATTGGATTAACTCCAATTTCCAATAACTCCATGTTTCGTGACCTTCCACTACGAATTGGGGTGTGATAGAAGTTGGTATTACATCAAATGGTTATAGCGAACTAGAATTTCTTTTTAAAAAAAGAAATAAAATCTAGACTATAACCTATAAAAACGTATACATGACTCCAAAGACAATTCCAAACCATGAGCCTTATGCTAAATTAAGGCATTACGTGAGTATAATAGTAATACTAAGACCTTGATCATTAATTTTATGTGCTAGAGGATTGCATAATTAATAAGTACGAATGCATACATTTCTTCTTCTATAGATTTTTGATCGAGTTAATGGAAAGGGGTACCAGATCTTAGCAGCAGCACCGAGGGTGCATCAGAACGCATTTCCACTATGCCATGATATCACCCTACCTAGCCCCACTTTGCAGCTACCCTTTATCCCGGCATGGAAAACTCGTGGAATGGATGGATATCTGAGTCCGATGACTAGAGCCCTACACCAGCTTCAGCCATTTTCAAGCCCATTACTGACGAACTAGCTGGCCTGCTCGAAGAGAGCGAGACACCTACGACAATGACTCTTGCTGCCCCTATTCCCCTCATGCAGCACCCACCAAAGATTAGGTTAGTGTATGAGTAGAGGAGGTGGATGGAGAAAAAAAATGGTTAGTGATGATGCTAGTATGGAGGTAGCACCGGTGCCCAAACGAACCAGATTTTATGATAGGCAGTGGGGATGGATTATGGTGCCATAAGAGGGTGGGCCAGGATATATGAGATTCCTTCTACCTTCAAGGTTGGAGAGTCATCTACTATCTCTTGTGGGATTACTATGGGTGGTGAACCCATTAAGGGAGTGATGACTACACCCCAAGTTTGCAGGGATCATAGCCATTTTGAGGAGATCGAGGATCTTCAAGGCCATATCTACACACTGCACGCCATATAGATCACTACAACAAACCTTCTTGGAAGGTGCTACAGTTGACAGGTCCAAAGAGGCCCACTGTATCCGGAGCTCGATCTTCGGAGAGGAGATCAGTGTTACTGCAGCACATCTTAGGCGAGTCCTGGATCTGGGTAAGGATGGTAACCACCCAACCAAGCTACATCCTCTGACTATTAGGGGATGCTTTTTGAGGATGAAGTACACTGGGGACATCAACACAGGTGTGCTCAACAAGAGCAACTTGTGCCCCAGTTTAAGTACTTGGCTCATATCATCCTCAAGTGCATAGCATCAAGGAGAGGAGGATTCGACGAGCTGTCAGATCAAATCCAAAACGCATATGTTGCTCTGGTGTTGAACCACCCGTTCAGTTTTTCTGACATGCTTTTAACTTATATGATGGAGAAGATCGAGGCAAAGGGCAAGGAAGGATCTTTCATGTACCAAAGGTTTTTCACATGATCATTGATCAAAAGCTTCCTTCACTGCCGAAAGAGAGGGATGATGCGGTTGTTCTAGAGGTTATGGATGATACTACATTGGCCAACGAGGAGTATGTGGTGCCATCTCGCAAGTGGCGTCACGATGATAGTGACTCCGATATTGAGCCTATCGTGGCACCCACCAATGAAGAAGACGATGATGATGACTACCATGATCAGGGTCAAGGTGGTAAGGCACCTGGTGAAATAGAAAAGGCTGCCTTCCACCAAGAATTCTTGATCGATGAAGATAAGGAGTCAGATGATGAGACACTAGTGAGGACTGTCGGGAGCCAGGTTGAGGCCACAGACAAAGGGATAGAGGCGGTTGGCGGACACCAGGCTGAATCAAGGGGTGATGCTAAAGATGTCACTATTCCTACTTACACCCCTGACCAGCCCATCAGCCAAGGGGGAGCATCTATTGCAAAAGGCTCCCGGAAGAAGAGGATGGCCCACCCTTATGGCAAAAAAGGTAAGAGGCCAAGGTTTACTTTGATCACATCTTCTACCACAGCCACTACCACCACTACCATAGCCACCACCACTACCACATTTCCTACCACCACCACCACAACTACTACTACCACCACCACTCCTCCCAATACTACTATCACTCCTTCCACCACCCCTACCACAACTACTCCACCACATCCCACTCCCATTCCCCTCCTATATTCACCACATCTACCACCACAACCACCACTTACCAAGCTGGAACCTCCACCCAATCCATATTCACAGTTGGACCTACTCTACCCGTGGTCGGGTTAGAGGAGCACCTGGCTAACCACAACCGCGTTATGTTACGGTTGATTGCCACTGATAAGCTAAGCTCTACTCAGCTAAACTAGTTGATGGATGTGAATGCGGCTAAGGCAAAGCAAATAGTATAGCTGAGCGAGAAGAGCGCTCAGTACGAGAGAGCATTAGGCCGAGCCCACCACGCACTAAAAAATTAAAATAAGCTAGTGTTGGCTTTGGTGAAGAGGATAGAGGATCTGGAGAAGAAGAATAAGAAGATACTGCTAAAGCTTAAGGGATAAAAGAGCTAGCCGTTAAAGATTAAGGTTGGTGATGATGGTGATGATGATGATGATGATAAGGATGAAGATGAATCTGAGGAAGATGTTGATGAAAGAGGACCAAGTGGAAACAATAAAGAGGATGATGATGATGATCAAGAAGGTGTTACTGCTGCATCAGCTTCCACTCAAGCTCAGGAGAGGCGCGCAAAAACAAACCAAGATCAAGGAGCCTCATCCTCAGCTCCTCCACATGAAGAAACGACAGATCAAGACAAAAGTAATGATTAGATGTTTTTGTATTTTAAAAATTTTGTACTTGAATTATATATTACATTAATGTAATTAATGATTATCTATGTTTGTTTATCTTTTAATGTTTTGTTTAATGACTTATGTGTTGGGGTTGTTAGAACAAGATACATAGTTTAACCATTTAAACTTTGTGAAAAACGCAGCGGAAATGTAGGTTATAACATAGTTTATAATCAGAAATTTCAGGTTCTATTTTGATGTTATAAGATATGAACAAACCCAAGAACAAAAGGATCTTTTATATGTGAATAAAGCAAGCTATGTGAACACAAACTACACATTATGGACAACCTTAAAGAAGCTGCCATAATCTACCGTTCAGCAGCAAAAGAAGTGGAAATGGATGATGAAAAACGACCAAAAGCACCAAGGGAGGTCCTCTCAAGCTTGTATACCCGAAGCTCTATAGCAAAAAACCTTCTTGCTAGGGAGAAGAACACCAAAAGCACTCCAAAAACCCCTCCAAAAGCTGCTGAAAACCGTGAGTTTTAGAGAGATAGAGAGGTTCTTTTCTTGTGTTCTTGCATGTATGAGAGAGATGGATAGGTTGATTGTGGGACTAGTTGTGCAAATGTAGTTCTCAAGAAAAGCAAGGATCAACCACACCAAGGGGGGGCGGCCGAAATTTGTTTTAAGAAGAGGTTTCCCCCCCAAAATAAAACACCTAACATTTTAAAACTAGTCCCTTAATTAGTTGTACAATTAATCTTTTAATTGATTAACTCATACACCTTTAATATTATTTTGATGTTGTCTAACTAATTTAAATAACACCATAAATAATATTCTTGAACAAAATATCCTAATAAGTTATTCCATTTCATATGCAACTTATTTAGAAAACCTATTTTCTAAATTTGGTGTGATTATTTAATTGCATGATCATATCATCAATTAAATAATTGTTTGTGTTTGCAAAGCTTGTTATTGGGTATAACCCGACTTGGATCATAACGTTCTAACCGCATCAATATTCTACGTGTCTTGGGCATATAGATCCTACATTATGTGTGATGTGTTAAATGTTTAATCAAATAGATGAAACTCAACAACAAGATGAGTATGATGTCGAACCCTTTCAGGAAGTCAAGATTCAACTTACCATGATTCTTGACTCGGAATGGATTGTTAGAAGATCTGTGAGCTACACTCCGGAGGAAGGAGAGATTATTAATGATCTAACAGACGAGCAGCTTGCTGAAATGTTCAGACTGAATCCTAACGAGCTTGTCCAAGATGTTCTAAAAGTTGATGTTGTGAGTGATGATGAGCTGAAAGATGTGGTTGAGATAGAGATAGAGGATGTCATAGATGATCATTATCCAGAGTACACTAACCATAAAGGTAATGTTATCCCCAACCTAGGTGATACTTTCGGCAGTGGTACTTTTGATAAGTTAGAGGAGATGGAGAAAGAGAAAGAGAAAGATGAAAGCATAGTCCAAGCTTCAGATGCAAATGTTGATATTAAGAAAGTTGAATGGGCAGCTTGTTTTGCTAAGAGGAAAGCCCAACGCGTGCTGCAAAAGAAGAATGCCTACACCAAGCTTTACAGAGTCAAAAGACATCAGAAAGTGTCAGACAAGATTATAGCATGGGCATATTTTGAAGACTTAGATGTTTATGCAATTAAGAGAGAGAAGAGGATCGAGTACTTTAGTTATCCTCATGATGTGAAGACTCTTCCTGGTTTTGAGCTCAATTGCCTAACATGTTTAGATCTTCTGTATGCCAACCCAAGGAAGATGTCAAGATGGTTTGAGGCTGTGTTAAAGAAGGAATACCACACCAAGTGGGTAAACTTCAGACTTTAACAACCTAAGAGGTTCATCCATAAGTCTAAAGTGGACCCTATACCTGGAAGACCAAAGGTGGTGCTCAAGTGGAGTCCCCCGCGCACTATGTCAATGATTCCCTTACGGAAATGCCTCAGGACTTCACTTCACACTTCAAATGGTCATCTTACGATTGGCGAATGGGTGAAGCGGTCATAGTTCTGATCAGAGAAGGAAAATAGAGACTATCAGGGTATTCGACCCAATGTGGCTTACAAACTTGTGTGCTGAAGATGTCTGTTCATTATAGAAGTGGCCACTATTCTACGGCACGCAAGATATTATACAAATTCTCCAGTTCCAACATGTGATAAGACTCTGCTTTGTATTTGAAATACATACAGGAGTTACAAAAGAGGAGAAGTACATGAAGTTCCAAGAACATGTGAAGAGTGTTAGACGATAGGGTAAACTAGGACCAATGGGGAGTTTGTAGATACATGTTGTTCCTAGTTTATGAGATTAAATGTAAAAGTCTTACACATATGTAATGAAATGGTTCAATGAAAAATAATATGTGGTTGATGTTTATTAATGTTTAATTATTTCATATTATTATTGTCTTAAGTATAATTATTATGTATGAACTTATTATAAAGGTTTGAGGTTGTTGTACATAGTTCCTAGTCAATAACTATTGAGAAATGTATTCAACCTAGTCGGGTGAGTAGTCATGCTAATGGAACATACTTATTCACAAACCCTAGCCATCCAGATCGTCCAAGATAGCCATTCCAACTTCAAAGTTCATTCTTGATCATTTCCTACTCATTCTTAAAGTCTAGTTCATTCTTATATCAACCGGGTTAACGTTCTCACTATTTGGATCACCAATCAAATAGGATTCCGCACTATTTAATCTGGTCTCACGCATAATCAGTTAGTATCCCGTACGTGCACGGTCCTGACAGTCTCTATCAACCATGGATGATGAAATTAGAGTGATCATGCAGAAGATCAAAAGGTACCATGGAGGAGCATATTAGAGTGATCAAGCAGAAGATCAAAAGGGGTGAGCTTGTTGACATGCTTTCTTCACCAAGTCAAGCAACAACTAAAGTCCAAGTCATGGTTGTAACACAAGAGACAACACAACCTAAACCTAGTGTTGCATTACAACCAACTTCATCTTCTGATCCACAACAGGGTCCTAATCCTTCTCCTTCTAAACCTTAGAAATAAAAGGACCCAACTGAGGAAGAAAAACAAGAACAATCTGGTACTGCAGCCCAGTCTTTTTAGTTAAAATACATAATAAGGAAAGGATGGCCATAAGAAAAGGTAGAAGAAGAACAAAAAGAAGTTCAAGCCATCCACCATTGCACCTCAGGATGGGTCAGAATATCATGAGGGTGCTCAAGAAGAGGTTAGTCAACAAAGTGCACTTATAGTAAAGCCTCTTGCCACTGAGAAACCCATCTAGTCTTGGATTTTTGCTATTAATCCAATCATATGGTATGTTACTAAAGATCATGGAGGTCAAGACATCTACTTCTTGTAAAACTTTCTTGACCTTCCTTTGCATGAGCTTTATAACATGAGGATATAATTTGAATACCTAAAGGATCCTGACCAACTGATGATGAAGGGAATGGTCTAGATCCTAGTGAGGACTATCAACAAAAGAAAATCAAAACTCAATGGTCTTTTCAGTTTTATTAGCATCAGCCTATGAGGAGTTTGTAAGGATAAACTTAAATGCTAATGCAACCAAAGAAAAACTTGAGCTTTTAGTATGCACATGTGAAGTAAAAAGAAGTTACTTTAGAAGATTTTATACAACTCAGTGAATTATGCTAAGTATCAAATCTTCCAAAGCCAAAGGACCAAATAATCTAAAGCTTCAAAGAGAAAGTCTTCCAGAGCCAAACATTGATTTCTTCCAAATACAGACAAGTCATGCTTCTTCTAAATCACCTTGTGATAAAAGTTGAACAACTTTTCGCTACCACTTTTGATAGACTCACCAACTTATATAATTTGGTGAAAATTCCATACTTTTGTCAAACTACAGATTAAGGTCTTTTGTCTATAACTTTCTACTTTTGTACTTCATTATTTTAATAATAGATAAAGATGTGAGTTATGACAAATCATATTCACAAGTCAAAAGGCAATCTATCTATTGAATCTACTTTGATCTTGATGTCTATATTATTGTTTCCAATTGGCTTTCAAACTATGGATAAATGTAGGATGTAGTATAAAGTATCTCAAGAACTTGTATGTTAAAATAATATTTCTAACACTTATAAGACCTTGAGAGAAATATACATCATTCTTGACAACCATATTTGAGTACTCTTGTTTATTGTTCTTGTTACATGTGTTCATTGTTTCATCCTAATCGGTTTCCTATTTTAACTATTAAGTGTTCTAAGTCTCTCCTCA
>BJCM01214257.1:0-17176 GCA_018326385.1 Flaveria bidentis | reverse complement strand
TTTCAAACATTTTGTCATTTTGGACACTTTTTACCCCTAGACTTGGGTTTTATTTCTTTTCCTTTTTTTTCTTCACTTATTCTTCTTTCTTGTCTAAAAATAGGCGGGTGTTACATATAGTTCGCGTTATCGTTTGTCTCTTGGTTTTTGTTTTTGTTTCATTTTGTCAAGAACATGCTCGGATGTTTACCGATCCAGCGACCTAACATGGTGGTCAAATGGGAAAACATGTTATGAACTACTCCAGTGACGTAAACCAAACTTGGAGTATCTCGAACCATTTGGTGCACCGTGCATGTTGTTAAAGAAAACTCAGACTAGGAAGTTTAGTGAGAAGGCTGAATAATGTATCTTTCTCGGATACAGTATACTGGACAATAGAGTTTATAACAACTCAACGGATTAGGTAGAAGCGTTGTGCAATGTTGATGTTCAAAGAAACACCACCCCCTGCTGTAAAAGGACCTTCATTCTTCTTTGACTAAGATGGATTTTTTAAGCCCTTCAACCTACCTCCCTCTCTTCCTGATGATGAGTTATCTGCTATAATGATGTACGATGTTCTGAACACCCCTCCCCAACACTCGGCAACATTGGTTCCACTAGACGATTCTTCTAGTCCTTCAGGGGAGAGCTTGAATTAAGTGACTCATCCTCTTATGATGAAGCAGTAGAGAATACAAATATGGACCAGGTGGACCAGGTTCCTACTAATGAAAGTTCACAAGCATCAGATATTGATGCCTCTGACACTTTTGAACCTCATACTCCAACAGCTATAGATACTGAACCTGGGATTCAAAATCTGGATTAGGAAGTAGTTGTTTTCACCACTCCTAGATCTCGAATTAATGTGTATCATCCCCTGGACAACATCATTGGGGATGTACTATCAGTAGTGCAGACACGAAGGTGCATATCAATGTTTTGTGTCTCAATTTGAGCCAAAATATGTAAGTGAAGCCTTAAGCAATGAGGCATGGGTTAGTGCTATGCAAGAAGAACTCCTACGGTTCAAGAAGTTAGGAGTACGGACCCTTGTGGATAGACCAAAAGGTTCTAAGGTTATTGGCACTAAATGTGTAATGAAGTATAAAAAAGAGGGCAAAGGAGTCATAAATAGAAACAAGGCTCGGCTTGTGGTTCAAGGGTTTAGACAAGTCGATGGCAATAACTACATTGAAGTGTTTGCACCTGTGGCTCAGATGGAAACAATTTGTATCTTTCTAGCCATTCATCCTACATGAAGATTAAAGTTTATTAACTAGATGTAAGAAGTGCATTCCTTCATGGTGAAATCTGTGAAACAGTGTACGTCAGTCAACGCGAAGGATTTGAGGATCCTTATCATCGGGATAGAGTTTACAAACTAGACAAGGCTCTTTACAAGCTCCATCATGCCCCTAGAGCTTGGAATGAGAACTCTCTACTCATCTAGTGAAACATGGCTTTCGTAGAGGGGTTATTGACTGCACGTTATTCATCAAAGAAAAGGATGATGATTTACTGTAGGTACAGATATATGTAGATGACATAATCTTCGGTTCCAGAAATGAAGAATTATGTAAAGAATTTGAACCTTTAATGAAAGCAGAGATTAGGATGAGTGCCATGGGGGAGATGAAGTTCTTCCTTGGATTACAAGTGGATCAGACACCAAAAGGAATCTTCTTGCATCAGTCCAAATATGTAGGAGATATCATCAGTCTATTCGACATGGAGAATGCTTCAGCTGCTAGAACTCCACTTACAACGAACCATGACATGGCACCTGACGAAAATGGTCTTCTTGTTGATCCTACTTTGTACAGAGAAATGATCGGATCCCTAATGTACCTCACAGCCTCTCGTCCTGATATTTTGTATGCCATGAGTCTCTACTCCAGATATCAGGCAAAAACAAAAGTAAATCATCTCATAGGCGTTAAACGGATTTTTCGTTATCTGAAGGGTACTCCAACACTAGGGTTGTGGTATCCTCATGATGATGACATTGAGCTTACAACGAATAGTGACTCGGACTATGGTGGTTGCAAGATGAATTACAAGTCAACATCTGTAGGATCTCAGTTCTTTGGTAGACGGTTAGTCTCTTGGCAGTGTAAGAAGCATAGATTTGTTACCCTGTCAACATGTGAAGTTGAATATGTTGCTGCGGCAAGTTGTTGTTCACAAATCATTTGGATTCAATAGCAAATGCACAACTACAGTTTGCAATTTTCTTACACCCATATTTTTGTTGTTAATTCTGCTACAATTGTTGACACCAAAAATCTGGTCCAACTGCCGAGAACAAAACACATTGGTATTAAATATCACTTTTTGCGTGACTGTTTTGAAAAAGAATTAATCGATGTTGTTAAAATTAATACAGATTTTCAATGCGCCGACCTCAACACAAAAGCATTTGAAAAACCTAGGGTTTTATATATTTTAAAGGTTAATGGCGTGAAAAAGAAAAATGATGTGATTCTAGAAGAAGAAAGTTATTAGTCCGACAAGTTTTCTTTGTTTTCTATTTATTTTCATCTATTTTATTTTATTTTACTGTCTATTAAAATCCAAAAACACAAAAAGATTTTCGGTTTTAGAATTTTAGGGGAGAATAGTTTAGTCCAGTATTTAATTAGTTGCAGTATCTAATTACTTAAAAAAACGAGGGAGGAGGGCAGATTAGCCGAATGAAATGAAATCAAATCTATGAGTTTGATTCAAAGTTTATGGAAAATGATAGTACACATGTAACAAATTGTTTGGGACTTCAAAAGTACTTAAATGATCAAGATGAAAAATTCAAATTATAAGTATGAGAAGTCTAAGCAAAATAAAAGGAAATATGATAGTAAAACTAGTCTGCTACTGAGGTAACATAGAGAAAGTAGACCTAGAGGTTGCTAGCTTATTATATGATGTGTCGGTAGATTCAACGCACTAGATGACTAGACCTCATTGGTGATTTAAATTCAAACTAAGTTGTTCAACTTGCTTTGGGTTCTCATCTTATCCCTGGTTAACACAATCAACGCATTTCCAATAAGGGGTGACGAGCAAAATAAACGCCACAAATGTGTGCGGATGACCATAAAAATAAGTAAAGCACATGGAAAAATGCTAAATGCAATCAAGCTAATTACTAATGTTGTTGGTGCATTATGTCCAAAAGAAAAATAAATGCTCTAAGAAGAAGATAGGTTGTGTGCCTCTCTGTTTTGCGGTGGCACTGACCTGAGGATAAGTATAACCTAAATATTCTAGAATTTATTATTGTTTGCGCCTCTCTATTGTGCGATGGCACTTACCTGAGGCTTGGCATCTCTTTCAAAGCTCTTAGAATAGTTTCTTCTTGTCAAATACCCATAGACCACTCCAAAATCTTTTGAGGAATGTTGATTACCACATAAGTGTGGGATCCACAAATGCTTGTTGAAATAATCAAACCTAACTCATCACCAATGTGAGTCAAACATATGTGTATGGATTTAAATGGACAAATATACTGATAATCATCGTGACTACAACTCTTGATAGTCAAAATCATTGTGTACATCTTATAGCTCTAGTATGATTTCCTGAAAGTGCTATTGGCTCTCGGTCAAAACAAGAATCTAGCATCAAAATGTTTTATTAAAATGTCCCAAATGATTCTGATATACCTTTATGATTCCATATTGAATCTCTCTAGAAATGATCAAATTAACTTGAAGCTGGCCCATCCAGGAAGAAAAATCTGCTAGTCGTTTTCTAAAATGTTTCATCCATCTCAAATCAAAAACACAAAAAATTGTCTTGTTTTGTTGTAAATTTCAAGTTTGTTTTTTTGTTTTTCTAGTCTTTTGTTACGCACAAGTCAGACTATACAACTAGATTTAATCTATCAATCACTCACTAAAAGTGGTCACGTCTGAGATGACTAATCGGTTCAAAATAAAAAGGATCACGTCTGAGGTGGTCAAACAATTTTCAAATTAAAAGGATCACATCTGAGGTGATCGAATGGTTTCAAATTTAAAGGATCGTGTCTGAGATGATCGGTGTTCATAATCTTATATATCAAAAGGTAAAATTGTAAGTGTGTGAAAGTGTATCAGGTCAAGCTCATAAGTATGAGCCAATCGCACGATTGGACCATAAGTATGAGCCAATTGCATGATTAAACCATAAGTATGAGCCAGTCACATGATTGGACCATGAGTATGGGGCATCCATGTGATTGGATCACAAGAATGAACCAATCGTACGAATGAATGAAGAAGTATAAGGCAGTCGCACGACTAAACCCGAGTCGGACGAATGAAGCTTGCATATCGGTCTAGTCGCACAACTGAACTTTAAAACAATATAAATAGTGGTGTTAGTCGGTCCCATTCCTTACCACCCTTCAAAGCTCTCAAAATCCTCTCAAACGAAAACACTCAACCCAAATTTCTAACATTGTGATTACTCTCTGATTGTGATTCTAACTATCATTCTAATCATCTATAGGTATTGTGAGACTGAAAGCGATTCAAATGAATGATCGTAACACACCCTAAATGACCTAATCGGTTAAAATCAAGAAATGAGAATAACTTTTCAAATAGACCACTTAAATGGACATAATAGTTGATTTAAAAGACAATAAGTGCTATTTTGAGTCCCTGTGAATTTAATGAGTCTAAACATGAATTCTAATATAAATTTTTGACATAAATTCAAGGTTGGAGTGTCGAACAGAGCAATATGCAAATGGACACTACGTATGAACCTCAATCGCACGATTGAGCCAGGCGCACGATTCAATCGCACAAATGAATCAAACGGTGACTCAGTCGCATGACTGACTCAACCGCATGGCTTAACATACAACTAAATTCAGTCGCAGGCTCAATCGCACGACTGAACTCAGCCGCAGGCTCAATCGTACGACTGAACTCAGTCGTATGGTTCAATCGTATGATTGAACCAGTTTGATAAAAACAGTTTAAATTTCATTTATCATCTCCTATACGCAGATCTAATGTATATGATTCTTGTGTTACAACATGGCTGAAAGATGGATTATGAGCACCAAGCACAATATATGTGCTCATCTTGATGCTACGACTAGGAATGCCACTGAGTTCGCTAGGATTATTGCCTTACTACGTAGGTCGAGGATATACAAGGCTATCTCTGCTTCTTGCACACCATACCGGTCTCTAAAACAGGCCTTCTGTGAAGGTGCTTTGGTTGACAGGTCCTCTGAGCTCCATAGTATTCGAAGCTCGATCTTCGAACAAGAGATTAGGTTTACTACAGAGGATCTAAGGCGAGTCCTGGATCTTGGTGAGGATGGTGCCCACCCAACCAAGCTACACCCTTTGACTATTCGAGGTTGCTTTCTGCGGATGAAGTACACTGGGACATCAATGCTGGTGTGCTCAACAAGAGCAACTTGTGCCCCCTCAAGTGCATAGCATCAAGGAGAGGAGGATTGGATGAGATGTCAGATCAAATCCAGAACGCATATGTTGCTCTGGTGCTGAACCACCCGTTCAATTTCTCCGACATGCTATTCTCCTACATGATAGAGAACATCAAGGCAAAGGGAAAGGAAGGCTTCTGCATGTACCCAAGGTTTTTACAGATGATCATTGATCAGAAGCTTCCTTCACTCCTAAAAGAGAGAGACGATACTGTTACACTGGAGGTGATGGATGACATGACTTTATGTCGGATGAAGGTGTACCGGGGGAAGCAGGTGAAGCACCCGGTCAGGAGTTTGTTCTGGCACCTGGCCGTAGAAGATTATGTGGCTCCCTCTCGCAAGAAGTGGCGTCACGATGATAGTGACTCCGATGTTGAGCCCATCATGGCACCCACTGATGAAGAAGATGACGATGATAACGACCATGATTAGGGTCAAGGTGGTGATGGTAGTGATGCACCTAATGGAATAGAGAACCTTGCCGTTCAACAAGACTTCTTGCTTGATGAAGAGGAAAAGTCTAATGTCACTGATCCTACTTACACCCCAGACCAGCCACTCAGCTTTTGCAGCAAAGGGCTCCAGGAAGAAGAGGATGGCCCAACCTTATGGCAAAAAAAGGGTAAGAGGACAAGGTTTATTTTGATCACATCTTCTACCACAACCACTACCACCACTGCCACAGCCACCACCACTACCACATCTCCTACCACCACCACCACAACTACTACTACCACTACCACTCCTCCCACTACCACTACCACAACCACTCCACCATATTCCATCCCTATTCCACCTCCCATATTCACCACATCTACCACCACAACCACCACTCACCAAGCTGGTCCCTCCACCCAATCTACATTCACACCTAGACCTATTCTATCCATGGTCGGGTTAGAGGAGCAGTTGGCTATCCTGAACCGGATTGTGCTAAAGCTTGTTGCTACTAATGATCTGAGGGCTACTCAGATCAATCAGCTGATGGCGGTGATTGCAACTCAAGCAAAGCAAATCGCTCAGCTAAGTGAGAAGAACGCCTAGTATGAGAGGGCTATAGGCCGAGCTCACCAAGCGCTTAAAGGTCAAAATGAGCTGGTGTTGGCATGAGTAAACAGGATAGAGGATCTGGAGAAGAAGAATAAGAAGATATTGCTAAAGCTAAAGGGATCCCAGAGTGAGCCGCTAAAGATCAAAGATGGTGATGATGTGGATGATGATGATGAGCTCATAGAAGATGAATCTGATGAAGAAGAAGATAATGATTTGGGAGGACCGAGTGGAATAGATAAAGAGGATGATGATGATCAAGAAGGTGATCCTGCTAAATCAACCTCCACTCAAGCTAAGGAGAGGCGCACAAAGGGAAACCAAGATCAAGGAGCCTCGTCCTCAGCTCCTAAAGCTAAAAAGACGACATATTAAGACAAAAGTAATGATTAGATGTATTTGTATTTAATACTTTTGTACTTGAATTATATATTACATTAATGTAATTAATAATTATCTATGTTTGTTTATGTTTCAATGTCTTGATCAATGACTAAATTGTGATATGTTAAATGTTTAATCAAACATATGAAACTCAGCAACAAAATGAGTATGATGTCGTCCCCCTTCAGCAAATCAAGACTCAACTCACGATGATTCTTGATTTGCAAGGGATAGTCAGAAGGTCAGTAAGCTACACTCCCGAAGAAGGAGAAATCATTCATGATCTGACCGATGACCATTTAGCTGAGATGTTCCGACTCAATCCTGATGAAATTGTAAAAGATGCTCCAGAAGTTGATGCCCTAAGTGAAGAGGAGCTATATGATGTAGATGAGATTGAGATCGAGGATGTTACAGCTGAGCATTATCTAGAGTACACTGACCCTGCTGGAAATGTTATCCCTAACTTGGGTGACACTTTTGGCAGTGTTACTTTTGAGAGCCTGGAGGAGATGGAAAAAGAGAAAGAAAATAATGAAAGCCAAGCCCAAGCTTCAAATGCTAATTTCAACTTAAAGAAAGCTGAATGGGCCGCTTGTTTTGCTGAGATGAAAGCCCAACGCGCACCGCCAAAGCAGAATGCCCACAACAAACTCTAATAGTAAAGAGACATCAGAAAGTGTCAGGCAAGATAATCGCGTGGGCATATTTTGAAGACTTGGAAGTCTATGCAGTTAAAAGAGAGAAAGGAATCGAGTACTTGAGATATCCTCATGATTTGAAGACTCTTCCTTGTTTTGAGCTCAACCACCATGCATGATTAGATCTTTTGTATACCAACCTAAGAAAGATGTCGGGATGGTTTGAGGCTACGTTGAAGAAGGAATACCACACCAGATGGGTAAACTTCAAACCTCAACAACCTAAGAGGTTCATTTGTAAGTCTGAAGTGGATCCTATATCTGGAAGACCAAAGGTGGTGCTGAAGTGGAGTCCCCCACGCACAATGTCAAAGATTCCATTACGGGAAATGCCTCAGAACTTCACTTCACACTTTAAATGGTGGTACTATGATTGGCGAATGGGAGAAGCGGTCATAATTCTGAATAGAGAAGAAAAAATAGAGACTATCAAGGTATTCGACCCAATGTGGCTTACTAACTTGTCTGCTGAGGATGTCTATATTTATACATGTGGCCACTATTCTATGACATGCAAGACATTGTACAAGCTTTATAGTTCAAACATGTATTAAGGCTTTGCTTTGCATTTGAAATACATGCAGGAGTTACAAGAGAGGAGAAGTACAAGAAGTTCAAAGAACATGTGAAGAATGTTAGACGATAGGGTAAACTAGGTCCAAAGGGGAGTTTGTAGATACATGATGTTCCTAGTTTATGTGCTTAGATGTAAAAGTCTTTAATGTCTTACACAAGTGTAATGTAATGGTTGAATGAAATATAATATGTGTTTGATGTTTGTTCATGTTTGGTTATTTCATATTATTATTATTGTGTTGAGTATAGTTCTTATGTATGAACTTATTATATAGGTTTGAGGTTGTTGTGCATAGTTCTTAGTCAATACTGATTGAGAAATGTCTTCAACCTAGTCGGGTGAGTATTCATGCTAATGGACCATACTTATGGACCATACGCATGAATATATCATGCTTATGGACCAGTCACACGACTGAACCATGAGACTGGATCAGTCGTATCATTGAGACATAAGATTGAATTAATCGCACGACTGAACCTTCAATCATGCTTATTACTCAGACGCATGATTCAGTCGCACGACTGAACCATGCTAATGGTTTAGTCGTACGAATGATAACTACAAACCTATAAATACCACTTAATTCGTGGAAAAATATAACAATTCGAGACACTTCAAAACTTATCGAAACCCTAGCCGCCCAGAACGTCCAAGACATCCAATCCAACTTCAAAGTTCGTTCTTGATCGATTCCTAATCGTTCTTAACGTTTAGTTCATTCTTATATCGATCGGGTTAATGTTCTCACTAATTGGATTGCCAATCAAATAAGATTCTGCACTATTTTATCTGGTCTTACGTAGAATTTGTTAGTATTCCGTACGTACATGGTCCTAACAGTGATAAAGTCTATAAATTGGATAAGGCTCTATACGGGCTTCATCAAGTTGCACAAGCCTCGTATGAGAAACTATCTACTCATCTAGTGAAACATGGTTTTTGCAGAGGAGTCATTGACTGTATGTTGTTCCTCAAAGAGAAAGATGATGATCTACTACTTGTATAGATATATGTGGATGACATAATCTTTGGTTTCAAAAATGAAGCATTATGTAAATAATTCAAATCCGTGATGAAAGCTGAGTTTGAGATAAGTGCCATGGGAGAGATGAAGTTCTTTCTTGGGTTACAGGTGGATCAGACACCAAATGGAATCTTCCTGCATCAGTCCAAGTATGTAGGAGATATCCTTAGTTGGTTTGACATGGAGAATGCCATGGTTGCTGGGACTCCACTTGCCACGAACCACCATGTGGCACCCGACGAAAATGGTGATCTGGTAGATGCCACTATGTACCGAGGAATGATCGTATCTCTGATGTACCTCACAGCCTCTCTTCCTAATATTATGTACGCCACGTGTCTCTTTTCCAGATATCAGGCTAAACCAAAAGTGAATAATCTTATTGTGTGAAAGGATCTTTTGTTATCTGAAGGGTACTCCAACACTCGAGTTGTGATATCCTTATAATGATGACTTTGAGCTTACAGCGTATAGTGACTCGGACTATGGTAGATGCAAGATGAGTTACAAGTCAACATCAGCGGGATGTCAGTTCTTTGCAAATGTCGAGGTGTTAGATGATGATACTAAAAGTGAAGATGATATTGCAGTAGAACTAGCAATGTCAGAAACTAAAGATACTGTGAAAGTGGTCAAACCCTGAAGAGTCAACCTCTGCACTGATGGCGGATACAACGAGTCTTCACAGGTAAGTACTTAAGACCAACTGTTTGACAATCATGCTTGTTATGAATGTAATAAATTTAGGGAAAGCATAGATTTGAAATTTGCTAGGTTATTAGATTACAATAATAGCTTAGTAAGGGACTTGTAACTATGCACAAAAGCAAATCGCATTTTAAAACTAAATGAGCACAGTTACAAAGAGAAAATAGAACTGTTAAATAAACAACTAAGGGAAACCGAAGTTGTGGCTTTTAACCAAGTAAATGACATTAAGTTCTATTTAAACTCCCTTGAAGAAACTAAAAAGGAAAAAGTAGTTTTGGAAGTCGAAGTAAATTCATTGAAACAAAAACTGCACAGTTGGACTAGTTCTTCTCACATAGTAAAAAACATAGTGAAAGAACGAAATAATGGGGATGGATTAGGATACAAAGTGGTTCCACCACCACATGAGATCTTTTTAAATAATAAATGTCGACCAGTAAATAACAATCTGATTAAGGATCATGTGGTGACCACTCCTCTAGTTAGTGATCCAGATTCCACGAGTCAAACGGTGGAATCTGTCACTAAACTGAAGGAGGAAACTTTGAAATCTAAGGGTAAATTCCGATTGTGAATTTGGTCGAACTGTTCAAAAATGTCAATGTAGAGTCAGTTTCCACCACATCTAGTTCTGAACATAAACTGACGAAACAAAATACCCAACCATGTGCTCCACGTAATAGTCTAAACAAACAAAAGGCAAAAGATGTTACAACCTTTCAAAAGGTAAATTTTGTTGAAGAAGTAAAAAAATCTAAACAAGAAGATTTAAAACCCAAAAAGCCCAAATTCACACTGGTCTCACACACTTCCCCATAGAGGCATCTTTCCCAACCTGTAGAAAGTTGATCGTGCTACAATTGTGGAAAGAGAGGACACATTGCTTCCAATTGTCCTCAGTATCAGACACCACGAAAGAAAATTGAACTTCATGATACTAAACAGATTTCTTCGAAAAGGAGTTTTATTACTCCACCTAAAAGAAATAATGAAACTAAAGTTCAAATCATAAACGAGTCATCTGTTTATCACAAATAGGCCTTGCACAAAACTAGTTGGTGGAAAGAAAAGTTAAATCCAATATCTGATACTAAGAGCAGTAAGAAGATTGATATGCCCTCTCCCTCAAATGGACAGTGGGTTGAATTTATGATGTGTGATTCCTCTGGGTTACCCAAGCTAGTTAAGGCTTGAATCCTAACCTTCACTATTCATTTCCTTTGAATGTGTAGGGTGTTAATTATAGTGCTATCACAAACACTTGGATTGTGGATAATGGAGCATCCAGGCACATGACCGGGAACCTGTCACTCCCCTCTAATGTCAAACAGATAAAAGGAGGACATGTTTCTTTTGCTGGAAATAAAGGAGGATATATCACTGCACAAGGAGATGTGGGAAATCAGAAAGTTAAGTTTGACAAGGTCAACTACGTTCAACAACTACAAAATAACTTACTTTTTGTATCCCAGATTTGTGACAATGGGTTCAAGGTTGTTCTTGACAACAAGAAGTGCTACGTGTTTAAGAAGGAGTACATCATTCCGGAGGACCAAATCTTAATGTCAGCTTCAAGGTATAATGACTTATACGTCTTGTATCTATCAAAGGTCTCCACAACTGATCATCAAGTCCAATGCTTCTTGGCAAAGGCAACTGAGAAGGAATCCATCTCCTCGCATAGGAGAATGGGACACATAAATCCAAGGAAGATGAATCATCTCATTCAAAATGATTTGGTCAATAAATTTAATCTCAAAAACTTTCAACTTCTGGATTTCTTTGTGGAGTGTAAGAAAGGGAAACAGACCAAGAAGTCTCACAAGGCAAAGAACATCAACTCTATTGAATTACCTCTAAAACTTTTTCATATGGATCTGTTTGGCCCTATGAGAACCAATAGCATCGCTAGAGATCGGTATTGCTATGTAGTCACCGATGACTATTCTAGATTCTCTTGGGTAATGTTTCTAAAATCCAAATCAGAAACATTTGATATGTTCAAAAAACTTGTGACCACATTGGAATCTCTATACAATTTAAAGGTATGTAGATTCGCTCAGACAATGGTACAGAATTCAAGAATCAGTGGATGGAGGCATTCTGCAAAGAAAAAGGAACTGTACATCAGTTCACATCTGCCTATAGTCTATAGATGACCGGAGTTGCTAAACAGAAGAACAGAAGCTTGATAGAGACAGCCAGGACGATGCTGGCAGACTCGGAACTGCCTATCCAATTCTGGAATGAGGCAGTTGCAAATGCATGTTACACTTTGAATCGAGTCTTGGTGGTTAAAGACATGGTAAAATGTGTTACGAGTTGCTCCAACGACGTAAACCTAATATAGAGTATCTTGAACCATTTGGCGCACCAAGTACACTGCTGAAGAAACATCAGTCAAGAATGTTCAGTGAAAAGGCTGAAGAAGGTATTTTTCTAGGATACAACATACCGAATAACAGGGTTTACAACAACTCATCAGGTCAAGTAGAAGTGTGGTGCAACGTCGATGTTCAGCGATTCACCACCCCTGCAGGTAAAGGACCCGCCTTCTTTTTTGATTATGATGGATTCTTCATGTACTTCAACATTACTCTCACTCCTTCTCTTAATGAGCTTTCAACAAAGATGATCTATGATGTCTTAAACACACCACACGTATATTCGACAATATCCAGGTCACAAGGTCCATCTTCTAGTAACTCAAATGGAGCACTGGAGGTAAGTGACTCCTCTTCTGACGATCAAAAAGTGGAAAACATTCAGGTGTATCAGGAGGAGTAGGTTCTTACTAATACAAGTACACAAGCATCAGATGTGGATGCCCCTGACACTTTGGAACCCCATACTCCCACTGTCTCAGATACTGAACCTGCAACTCATAATCTGGATAATGAGGAAGTTGTACCCACCACTCCCGAATCTCGACTAAATGTGTATCATCCTCTGGACAATGTCATAGGGGATGTACAATCGTGAGTACAGACAAGAAATCAGCTCTACTCAGCTGATTATGCCTCGATCATCTAAAAAGGCTACCTTCATGACGGTGTTTATCGATGTTTTGTGTCTCAATTTGAGCCAAAATATGTAAGTGATGCCTTAAATGATGAGGCTTGGGTGAGTGCCATGCAAGAAGAACTTATTCAATTCAAGAAGTTGGGAGTGTGGACTCTGGTGGATAGACCTAAAGGTGCTAAGGTCATTGGCAATAAATGGGTTTTGAAATGCAAAAAGGATGACCAAGGGGTCATTATCAGAAACAAGGCTCAACTAGTAGTTCAAGGATTACAGTGAAGTCTTTGCACCAGTGGCAAGAATGGAAGCAATCTGTATCTTCTTAGCCTATGCGTCTTACATGAAAATCAAAGTCTATCAACTGGATGTAGAGAGTGCATTTCTTCATGGTGAAATCCGAGAGACAGTGTATGTTAGTCAACAAGAGGGATTTGAGGATCCGTATCATCAGGATGATAAGGCTCTATACGGGCTTCATCAAGCCCCCAAAGCATGGTATGAGAAGCTCTCGACTCATCTTGTGAAACACGGGTTTTGAAGAGGAGTGATTGATTGTACATTGTTTATCAGAGAAAAGGATGGTGACTTTCTGCTTGTACAAATCTATGTTGATGACATAATCTTCGGGTTAAAAAAAAAGAATTGTGTAAAGAATTTGAAGCAGTAATGATGGTAGAATTTGAGATGAGTGCCATGGGAGAAATGAAGTTCTTTCTCGGGTTACAGGTGGATCAGACACCTAAGGGAATTTTCCTACATCAAACCAAGTATTTAGGCGATATTCTCAATCAGTTCGATATGGAGAATGCTTCGGTAGCTGGGACTCCACTTGCTACAAACCACGATGTGGCACCCGAGGAAAGTGGCGATCTGGTTAATGCCACAATGTACCGAGGAATGATTGGTTCTCTCATGTACCTCACCGCCTCACGACCGGATATCATGTACGCGACGTGTCTATGCTCCAGATATCAGGCAAAACCAAAGGTCAACCATCTCATCGGCGTTAAAAGGATATTTCGTTCTCTGAAGGGTCTCCAACACTCGAGTTGTGGTATCCTCATTATGAAGATTTTGAGCTTACAACGTATAGTGACTCGGATTATGGCGTTTGCAAAATGAATTACAAGTCAACATCAGCAGGATGTCAATTTTTTGGGAGAAGATTAGTCACCTCGCAGTGTATGAAGCAGACACGATTGCTCTGTCAACCTGTGAAGCTCAATATGTGGCTACTGCAAGTTGCTGTTCACAAATCATGTGGATTCAATAACAAATGCGGGATTACGGTTTGTAATTCCCTAACACTCCTATTTATGTTGATAATTCTGTTGCTATAGCCGTAACTAAAAATCCGGCCCAACATCCTAAAACCAAACACATTGGAATTAAATATCACTTTATACGTGATTGTTTTGAAAACAATAAGATCGATGTTGTTAAAATAAATACGGATTTTCAACGCGCTGATCTCTGTACAAAAATCTTTGATAAACCATGTTTTCTATATCTGTTACAGGTCAACGGCGTTAAAAAGAAAAGTGAAGTGATTTCCGATGATGACAGTATTTAGTCCGACAAGTAGATTTCACTTTTAATTTTATTTTCTTTTATTTTCTTTTATTTCTTCGACTATTAAAATTCTAAATGCAAAAGTATTCTGGTGATAGAATTTTAGGGGGAGAATAGGTTAACTTAGTATTAAATTAGGTGATTTCAGTACTAAAAAAAACGAGGGAGGAGGACAGTCTAGCTAATAGAAATGAGATCGTATTTGTGATACTGATTCAATGCCTATGGAAAATGATAGTACACGTGAACAAAACAGTTTGGGACTTTAAAAGAATGAAAGTGTTTAAGATGCAAAATTCGAAGCATAAGTCTGAGAAGTCTAAGAAACATAAAAGGAAAAAAATGATAGTAAAGCTAGCTGCTACTAAGGTAACATGGAGAAAGTAGACCTAGAGGTTGCTAGACCATATGATGATATGTTAGTAGATTCAACACAATAGATTTATAGACCTCGTTGGTGATTTCAAGTTCAAACTAAGTTGTTCAACAAGTTGTGGGTTATGGTCTTATCCTTAGTTAACACGATTAACAAATTTCCAATAAGGGGTGATGAGCAAAATAAACCCCACAAATGTGTGCGAATGACCATAAAAATGAGCGAAGCACATGAAAATGGCAAAATGCTATCATGCTAATAACCAATGTGTTGGTGCGATCTGTGCAAAAAGAAAATAATTACTCAAACAAGAAGATAGGTTGTGTGCCTCCCTACTGTGCGGTGGCACTGACCTGAGGATAAGCATAGCCTAAATATTCTAGAATTCATTGTTGTTTGCTCCTCTCCGCTATGCGGTGGCACTAACCCGAGGCTTAGCATCTCTTTGAAAGCTCTAGAATAGTTTCTTCTTGAATACTACCCGTAGACCGCTCAAAAATCTTTTGTGGAACGTTGATTACCATATAAGCGTGGGATCCATAAATGCTGGGTTAAATAATTAAACCATAAATCATCACCAATGTGTGTCAAAATTTTGTGTATGGATTTAAGAGGATAAGTATACTGACAATCATCGTGGCTGCAACTCTTGAATGTCAAAACCACTGTGTGCACATTTTGGCACTAGTATGATTTCGTAGACCTGCTAATGAATCTCGATGAAAGACAAGAATCTAGCATCAAAAGGTTTGGTAACATGTCCCAAATAACTTGATAAACATGTATGATTCCATAATGAAACGTTCCAATTATGATTAAAGTAACTTGACGCTATACTGTCTAGGAAGAAAATTTGGTAGATGCTTATCTTAGGATTTCAACCTCACACAAAATTACAAAAATATGTTTTACCTTTGTTTTATTTATAGTTGTTTAATTTACTTAAATATCAGTTAATTTATCAGTTAAATGTCGGACTACGCATCGAAAGTCAATCTGGAAATCACTCACTAAAAGGATCACGTCTGAGGTGATCAACAGTTTTTCTATGTTAAAATGGTCATGTCTGAGATGATCACTGGTTAAAATGTCGTATCAATAAAAAAAGGGATAAGTGAATGAATGGTCATAAGGTCAAACTCATAAGTATGAGCCATTCGCATGACTGGAACATGAGTATGGACCAGTCGTACAATTGAACCATACTTATGAACCAGTCACCCAAATGGAGCATGAGTATGAACCATTCACACGACTAGCTTACAAGAACAAGCAAATCGCCTGAATGGGGGTGATCGAATGTGTTAGTCACCCAACTGAAACCCAGTCACCCGACTGAATGTGACAGACTGAGCCAAACGCATGACTAAGCTCCAATCGCACGATTGTAAAGGGCAAAGGGATCCAGTCGCCCGATTGAAACCAGATTCAGTATAAATAGGGCTAAAATCGGTCGCATATGGTCATCACCCCTCAATTGCTCTAAAATTGCCTGAAAGTAGAGACACTCTGCCCAAATTTGATTAGATTGATTTCTCCTCACCATTTAGTTACTGACAAGTTCGTACTTCATCGACACGTAATTTGCGACCCAAATTGCACTAAATGCATGGAGAAAACAAACCCTAACTGGCCAAAATCGATTAAAATGAAGAAAAGAGTGTTAACTATCAAACAGACCAAATAAAAGAAAAAATTGGGTAAAATGAAACGCATACAACAACAATTGAGAGTCCTACTAGTCTAATGAACCTAAACACAACGTTGGATTGCAAGAATTGACTTAGATTCCGGATAAATGTGTCCAACAGAGAAGTATGCGATTGGTCACTCTGAATGAACTTCAATCGCATGATTGAACTGGGCGAATGACTTAGTTGGCCGAATGAATGAGGCGTATGAGCTCAGTCGCCCGACAGAACTCAGGCGCAGGCTCAATCGCCTGACTGAACTCAGTCGCATACTAAGTCGCCTGATTGAAGTCAGTCGCATACTAAATCAACCGACAGAACTCAGTCGTATGGTTCAATCGCATGAATGAACCAGACTGATCTCAAACAGTTTAAGTTGAAATGGTTTCTATTGTTGGGTTTGTTAGAACATAGTGACATTGTTTAACCGTTTAAACTTTGTGAAAAACGCAGCGGAAAGAGGGTTATAACATTCTTTATTTTCTGAAATTTCAAGTTCCATATTGATGTTATAAGATATGAACAAACCCAAGAACATAAGGATCTCATATATGTGAATAAAACTAGCTATATCAACACAAAATATACATTATGGACAGCTATAAAAGGAGCTGCCATAA
>BJCM01214240.1:0-11047 GCA_018326385.1 Flaveria bidentis | reverse complement strand
TCACTGGTTAACACAATCAGTTATTTCCAATAAGGGGTGACGAGCAAATAAACACCACAAATGTGTGCGGATGACCATAAAAGGAGCAAAGCATGAAAAAATGAAAAATACACGCAATCAAGCTAATAACTTATGTTGTTGGTGCGTTATGTGCAAAAGAAAAAATAAAGATGCTCTAACAAGAAGATAGGTTGTGTGCCTCTCTGCTATGCGATGGCACTGACATGAGGATAAGCATAACCTAGATATTCTAGAATTCATTGCTGTTTGCTTCCTCTCTACTGTGCAATGGCACTAACCTGAGGCTTGGCTTCTCTATGAAAGCTCTAAGAATAGTTTCTTCTTGTCAAAATACCCGTAGACCGCTCAAAAATCTCCTAAGGAATGTTGATTACCAAATAAGTGTGGGCTCCACAAATGATGGTTGAAATAATTAAACCTTAAACTACCACCAATCTGTGTTAAAAGTTTGTGTACAGATTTAAGAGGACAAGTATACTAACAATCATCGTGGCTACAATTCTTGAAAGCCCAAATCAATGTGGGGATCTAATAGTACTAGTATGATTTCCTAAAATTGCTAACGATCCTAGATGAAAAACAAGAATAGAGCATCAAAAGGTTTTGATAACATGTCCCGAATGATTTGAATTTCCTGTATGATTCCAAATTGAATTGGTCCATTTATGGTCAAATGAATTGAAGCTGCCTTTTCAGGAAATGAATTCTTTAGATTTATATCTTAGGATTTACCCCTCACAAAACCACAAAAACATGTTTTAGTTTTGTATTTCAGTTTTATTTATTTTATTTTGTTTAAATTTCGTCAATTTAGTTTGTTAAACATCAAACTACGCCATGGAATTCAATAGAGGATTTTAATCACCTAAAAGGGTCACGTCTGAGGTGGCCACACGTGTTTTCAAATGTAAATGGGTCACGTGTGAGGTGACAAATTGTTTTAAAAGGATCATGCCTGAGGTAATCAAAAGTTTTCTAAATTAAAATGATCATGTCTGAGATGATCGAGTGCTTAAAACATCTAATCAAAGGTTAAAAGGGATTAAGTGTGGAATGGTCATAAAGTCAAAATCATAAGTATGATCCAATCGCATGAATGGACCATGAGTTTGGACCAACCGTACGAATGGAACATACTTATGCACTAGACAGCCGAATGGCACATAAGTATGAAACATTCACCCGAATGGCTTACCAGATTGGTCCATTTGCCCAAATGGAGCAGTGCGGATGAGTCAGTCACTCGACTGAAACCCAGTCGGTCGACTAAATGTGATCGACTGAACCAATCGCCCGACTGAGGTCCAATCGCCAAAATGAACAGAGCGAAATGGTCCAGTCGGCCGATTGAAACCAGATTCAGTATAAATACGGTCATAGTCGATCACATAAACTCATCACCCCCTAATCGCCCTAAAATCGCATACTGTCGGATGAGCTCAATCGGCCGACTGAACCAATCGCAGGCTCAGTCACCTGATTGAACTCAGTCGCCTGCTCAGTCACCCGATTGAACCCAATCGACTGAACATAGTCGCATGGTTCAATCGCATGATTGAACCAGACTGAATTCAACCAGGTTAATTAGAACTGATTTTTGATATGTTGTGATATAACGTCTATGTGTCTTGTATTACAGATCTATGGCTGATAGGTGGTCCATCAACCCCAAGCACAACATATGTGCTCATTTAGATGCCACTACTCGAAATGGTGCCGAGTTTGCGGGGATCATTTTTTTCCTTAAAAGATCTATGATCTATAGGGCTATATCCACACCGTGCACTCCCTATAGGTCTATTCAGCAGGCCTTCTAGGAGGGGGCATCGGTTGACCGTTCACATGAGCCATACAGCATCCGTAGTAGTATTTTTGGCCAGGCTATCGAGGTCACTGCTGAGGATATACGACGTGTACTTGCTTTGGGTAATGATGTTGATCACCCTACCAGACTTTACCCTCTGACAGTGAGAGGGTGCTTCCTAAGGATGAACTACGCTGGGGATATTAATGCAGGTGTGCTCAACAAGAGCAACTTGTGTCCCCAGTATAAGTACTTAGCACATGTCATCCTTAAGTGCTTGGCTTTGAGAAGGGGTGAGTTTGATGATCTTTCAGACCAAATTCAAAATGCCTACGTGGCATTGGTTCTGAACCACCCTTTCAGCTTCTCGAGCATGATATTCTCTTACCTGATAGAGAATCTGGAGGCTAAGGGTAAAGAGGGTTTTTGCATGTACCCTAGGTTACTCTAAATGATCATTGATGAGAAGCTGCCCTCTCTGCCTAAGGAGAGTCAGGATGCGATGTCATTGGAAGTGATAGATGACATGACACTGGGCCGCATGAAGGTCTACCGGGGAAAGCAGGTCAAACCCCCGGTGAGGAGACTCTTCGGGCATCTGGCCCTGGCTGATTACGTTGCGCCGGGTAGGTGAAAGTGGCGCCATGAGGAGAGTGACTCAAATGTTGAGCACATTGCTCTTCCATCTGACGACTCCGATGATGATGGTGATACCGGCGGAGACTCTCGGCCCACTTCTACGAGGGGCCCCACTACCCATGTTACACTTTCACCCCCTACTCATCCAGATGCCACCACAGCCAACTTTCACTAGGACTTCTGTCCTCCCGATGAGGAAGAAGAAAGTGATGAGGAGCCTCTGACGAGGACTGTGGGCAGTAGGGTTGTTGCCACAGAGAGAGGTCTTAGGGCGGTTGGTGAACCCCTAGGGGAGTTCGGGGATGCTACTGCTGATTCAGATCCCTCATATGCCCGGACCCGCCCAGTAGCCAAGGGGGAACCTTAGTGTCTCGAGGCACAAGGAGGAAGAGGATGGCTCACCCATATGGTAAGAATGGGAAGCGACTAAAGTTTACATTGACCTCTTCTACCACCACAGCCACTACCTCAGCCACCCCCTCCACCACTACCACCACCACTACTACCACACCACCTGCCACCACCTCTACCACCTCACACACCACTACCACACCCACTCCACCATGTAGACCTTACTGCTGCACAATCTCAGCAGATATCTTAGCAGGCGCAACTGATTGAGCAGCAGGCACAGCAGATGGCTGCTCAGAGCCTAGAGATGTCCTAACTCCAGGAGCAAAATGTCCATTCAGCAAAAAGGATAGAGGAGTTAGAGGCTACTAACAAGACCATCATGTTGAGGCTCAAAGGATCAAAAGATGAGCCACTAAAGATCAGAGAAGGAGATGGAGATGATGGTGATGATGATGACAGTGATGATGATGATGATGTTGGTGATGATCAAGGTGATGATACAGATGCAGGTGATGATGTTGAAGAAGGTGATGATGATGATGAAGGAGAAGAAGATACATCTGTTGTGGGTGCCACATCAGCAAGTGAAAGGAGGACCAATAAAGCTCAAGACAAAGGTGCCTCTACATCATCCCCGTCATCAGAGGAACGCATGATACAAGACAAGAGTAATGCTTAGTTGTTTATGTTATTTAAAAAAAATCATGTGTAATTGAATATTGTATCAAAGTAATGTACATAACGTTTATATTTTGTTAATGTGTTTCTGTTTTGATTATTGACTAATGGTTGATGTGTTACATGTTTTAAATCAAGCAGATCCAAATTCTCATAGAGATGAATACGACATTGCTCCCCTTCAACATATCAAGACTCAACTAAAAATGATTCTTGATCTGCAAGGGATAGTCAGGAGATCTGTGAGTTACACTCCTGAAGAGCGAGAAATAATTCATGATCTCACTGATGAGCAATTGGCCGAAATGTTTTGACTCAATCCTGATGAGATTGTGAAGGATGCTCTAACAGTAAACGTGGAAAGTGACGATGAGCTAAACGATATAGCCGAGATAGAAATTGAGGATGTCATGGCCTAACATTATCCAGAGTATACTAACAATAAAGGGAATGTTCTTCCCAATCTGGGAGACACCCTTGTCAGTGATACTTTCAAAACTCTGGATAAAATGGAGCAAGAGTCGGAGAAGGACAAAGAGAAAGCCCAAGCCTCAGACGCCGATGTCAACATCAAAAAGGCTGAATGGGCAGCATGCTTTGTAGAACTTAGAGCCCAACGCAGTGCTCCAAAGTCTACTGTTACACCAAACTCTATAAAGTGAAGAAGCATCACAAGGTGTCAAGCAAAATCATAGCGTGGGCCTATTTTGAAGATCTTAAAGTCTATGCTATCAAAATAGAGAAAGGGATCGAGTACTTTAGATTCCCACACGATCTAAACATTCTACATAGTTTTGAGCTCAACCAGCTGGCCAAACTGAAGCTGTTATATGCTGACCCAAAAAAGATGTTAGGCTGGTTTGAGGTTGCCTTAAAGAGAGAGTACCACACCAAGTGGGTCAACTTCAAACCTCAACAACCAATGAGGTATATCAGAAGATCTAAAGTTGATGCCATTACTGGAAAGCCAAAAGTAGTGCTGAAGTGGAGTCCTCCGCGCATGATGTCGAGAATCCCTCTACGGGAAATGCCATAGGACTTCACTCCACACTTTAAGTGGCGGTACTATGATTGGAGAATAGGTGAGGCAGTCATAGTTCTGAACAGAGAAGGTAATATGGAAACTATCAGGGTATTTGACCCCATATGGCTCATAAACTTATCGGCTGATGATGTTTACACCTTATACAAGTGGCCACTGTTCTATGATTCAAGATATTTTACAAGCCCTCCAATTCCAAAACGTGATCAGACTCTACTTTTCATTTGAAATACAGGCAGGAGGGAGTTTATGAAGAATGTAAGACAATAGATGAATCTAGGTCCAAGAGGGAGTTTGTTGATATTTGTGTACCTAGTTTCTGAGCTTAATGTAATATGTCTTTGTTGTCTTACACATATGTAATAGATTGGGTACTTAATGAAATACAATGTTTGGTTGTGCTTATAATGTTTATTAGTTCATTAATTAGTAGTTTAACGCTTATTGAATTGACTATATAGGTTTGTGGTTGTTTGAACTAATATTAGTAATGTAATGATAATTAATTATATTCAAACTTAGTAATATGAAGTTCTCATGCTAATGGCCCATGCTAATGGACCATACACATGAACAACTTCATGCGAATGACTCAGTCGCATGACTGGACCAGAAGACTGGATCAGTCGCACAATTTTAACATGAGATTGACTCAGTCGCACGACTAAACACTTAGTTGTGCGAATGGATCAACCGCATGGCTCAATCGCACGACTGAACCATGCTAATGGTTCAGTCACCCGAATGAGAAACCCTAACCTATAAATACCACTTAATTCATGGAAAAACATAAGCATTCAGAACACTTCGAATCCAGATGTACCCTAGCCGTCCAGAGACCTCTAAGAACCTGTTCCAAGTTCATAGATCGCACTAGATCGATTCCAAATCGTTCTTAACGTTTAGATTCAATCCATAATTGTTTCTACGTGCGTTCTCACTGAATGGATCGCCAATCAAATAGGATTCCATACTATTTGATTCGGTATACACATTAATCAGTTAGTATTTCGTTCAATACACGATCCTATCACCATTTGGTTCCTATAGTAGTCTTCCCATGAGGAAGAGGACATAGGCTCCCAACCCTCTACCTTTTGAATTGAAGTAGCTTCTCTTGCATACCTTCAACCCAACTTCCATTCTTTAGAGCCTCATCAATTTTCTTTGGCTCTATCTGGGACAAGAAACAAGAGTGAAGACAAATATTTGCATCATAGGTTTGTCCTCTTGTTTTTACCCATGTATCAACATCTCCAATGATGTTGGTGGAAGGGTAAGACTTGTGGTTCCTTAGCTGAGGGATCACAGCAAGTTATTTAGACAGGTCTAAATTAGAGAAATTCAGATCTAGCAATGAGGATTCACCCACCACATCAGCACACTTATCAAGATTAACTTGATCCAATAAGTGTGTGACATCATTGATGTTATTATCAATGGAGTGGTTATCAGCATCAAAAAATTCATGATCACTATCACCACCACCATGCTCTCCAACATTTGAAGCTCCTTCTTCTGAGTTGTGTGCCTCTAAGCTGGAATTTGAAGGTACTCAAGAAGCATTAGCAGGATTTGTCATTGATGTGCTGGTAGAAGCATCATTTGCAAGATTTGTTACCACTGGAGCTGAAAATGTGTATCTTGAAGGTTTTCTTAGCTCAAATCCTGGATCAGGATTACCTATAGATAATATATATGTAGACCCTTAAACATGCTCATAAGATTTGTTAAAATAGTTGGTAACTAAATCAAGATCAAATAACCAATAAGGACCAGAACATTTCACACTAGGAGTGTGCTCATTGAAAGTCACATTGGTTGAATCTTCAACTATTTAGTTTTGAGATTGTATACTCTATAAACCTTAGCTTGGGAAGAGTATCCAACAAAGTGCACATCATTTGATTTCTCAGCAAACTTGACAATTTGATCTTTGGTATTCAAGATGGTGCAAGGACATCCAAATGACCTGAGAAACCAATGAAAGGTTTCCTCTTGTGCTAAAGTTCATATGGAGTCTTACCATGAGTCTTAACCACTAAACTCTATTTTGCACATAGTAGGTAGTATTGACTACCTCAGACCAGAAGGTGATGGGCAGTTTAGAGTCACACAACATAGTTCTTGCAGGTTTAATAAGTGTCTTGTTTCTCCTCTCAGCAACACCATTTTGCTTAGGAGTCCTGGGAGCACTATATTGTCTTGTAATACCCTTTTCATAAAATGTATCAAGGATTTGGTTCTTAAATTCAGTTCCTTGATCACATCTTATGGTCTTGACCTTGTGATCACATTGATTCTCAATCTTTAAGATGAAATTGTTTAGAAAATAACCGGGTGTTACAAGTCCACCCCCCTTATATAGGTTTCGTCCTCGAAACCTGTTATTCCTCGAAAAAATGTGGGTAATGTTGCCTCATTTCTTCTTCAGTCTCACAAGTAGACTCAGTCCCTTTCTATGCTTCTACTGTACGTGCACAAGTGGGACCTTTTTATTCCTCAATCTCTTCTCTTTATGGTCGATGATTGCCACTGGTTGCTTCACATAATTGAGCCGTTCATCTACCTTGATATCCTCCAGTGGAACAATCATATCTTTGTCTGCCAAACATTTCCTCAGATGAGATACGTGGAATGTTGGGTGAATTCCACTTAACTCCTCTGGTAATTCTAGTCTATAGGCCACCTCTCCTACTCGTGGAATGATTCGGAAAGGGCCTATGTACCTTGGGCTCAACTTGCCCCGCTTTCTGAACCGAATGATGCCCTTCCAAGGTGAGACTTTCAGCATAACTCTATCACCCACCTGGAACTCAATCGGTCTACGTTGTTTGTCAGCATACAACTTCTGTCTATCTTTAGTTGCCTTCATGAAGGATTTGATCCTTTCAAGCTTCTCAGTCATAGCCTCGATCACCTCGACACTCCCTAACTCTTTCTGACCAATATTTCCCCAACACACGGGTGTTGGGCATCTCCTACCGTATAGCATCTCATAAGGGGGCTAACCAATTCTAGCATGATAAATATTGTTATAAGAGAACTCAGCTAACGGTAAGTGGTCATCCTAACTTCCCCCAAAATCAATAACACATGCCTGAAGCATATCCTTTAACGTCTAAATGGTCCTTTCTGACTGACCATCAGATTGGGGGTGATAAGCCGTGCTAATGTGTAACCTCGTCCCCATAGCATCGTGGAATTTCTTCCAAAATTTGGATGTAAACCGAGTGTCACGATCAGTCACAATAGACACCAGTACACCATGACGAGTTACAATCTCCTTAATGAAAAGATCCGCCAACCTCTTAGATGAATATGTCTCACGGATCGGTAAGAAGTGAGCACTTTTCATCAAACAGTCAACTATCACCCATATGCCATCATACCTTTTTAGGGTACGTGGTAGCTTCGTAATAAAATCCATGGTGATGTGCTCCCACTTTCACTCCGGTATATCCACAGGTTGGATCTTCCCATACGGCTTTTGGTGCTTGGCCTTCACTTGTAAACAAGTAAGGCATTTACTCACATACTCCACCACATCACGCTTCATACCCGGCCACCAATAATCTTTCTTCATGTCTTGATACATCTTCGTAGCACCTGGATGAATAGAGTATCGAGTCTTATGAGCTTCGTTCATAATCTTCATGCGTAGATCCCCAAAACAAGGAATCCACATCCATCCAAATCGGGTTCTAACACCGAGTGTGTTTTCACCCAATTCCGCAATCAGACCTCTCATTCTTTTGGAGTTAAGATGATCTTCTTTTAGTGCCACATCTTGGAACTCTTTGACTTGCTTTATCATATCAGAGGTCATGATCAACTGGTAAGCTTTCACCTGAATCGGCTTGGGCCTCTCCTTCCGGCTAAGGGCATCCGCCACCACATTGGCTTTGCCCGTATGGTAATGGATCTCACAGTCATAATCTTTTATGAGCTCCAACCATCGTCTTTGCCTCGTGTTCAAATCTTTCTGCTCGAAGAAATACTTCAAGATCTTGTGGTCGGTGAATATGGTGCACTTCATCTCATACAGGTAGTGTGTCCAGATCTTCAACGCGAAAACCACAACTGCTAGCTCCAAGTCATGAGTTGGATAGTTAACCTCATGAACCTTTAACTATCGGGATGCATAGGCTATAACCTTTCCCCTCTACATTAACACACACCCCAACCCCGAGTAGGAAGCATCAGATTAAACCACCAGATCTTCACTTCCATCGGGTAATGACAGAACAGGAGCTTGAGTCAACCTCACCTTTAATTCCTCAAACGCATTCTCTTGAGCTTGACGCCATACGAACTTTACATCTTTCCGGGTCAACTTGGTTAGTGGAGAAGCAATCTTAGAAAAGTCTTGAATGAACCTCCTATAGTAGCCCACCAAACCCAAGAAGCTACGAATCTTGGATGGCATTTTTGGAGACTTCCATTGCATCACCGCCTCCACCTTTGCTGGATCCACCAAAATCCCCTCGAGATTCACTACATTACCCAAAAACTGAACTTCGCACAACCAGAATGTGCACTTGGAGAACTTGCCGTACAACTTCTCCTTTCTCAACATCTCCAAAATCTCCCGAATGTGACCGACATGCTCTATCTCGCTCTTCAAATAAATCAAGATATTATCAATAAATACAATCACTGATCTATCCAACATCGGCCGACACACTTGATTCTTCAAATCAATAAAAGAAGCTGGCGCATTGGTCAAACCAAAAGACATAACAAGAAACTCATAGGGATCATAACACGTAGGAAAAGTTGTTTTAGGAATGTCTTGCTCCTTCACCTTCGGTCGATGGTAGCCCGATCGAAGATCTATCCTTGAAAACCAACTGCACCTTGAAGATGATCAAACAAATCATCAATTCTTGGTAATGGATATCAGTTCTTTATCGTCAACTTATTCAACTCCCGGTAGTCAATACACATTCTCATGCTACCATCTTTCTTCTTCACAAACAGGACTGGAGCACCCCAAGGAGAGATACTCGGTCAAATGAACCCCTTGTCAAGCAACTCCTGTAGTTGCTCCATCAGTTCCTTCATCTTGGTCGGAGCAAACCAATATGGTGCCTTAGCAACAGGTTGGGCACCTGGTGTCAAGTAAATTTGAATTTCGTTCTCTCGGTCAGGTGGCACTCCTGGTAAATCTTCGGGAAACACGTCTGGAAAGTCGCACACCACCGGTACGTTGGTCAGTTGTGTTGTTGGTGTACCCACATCATTTACATAGGCCATATAGGCACTACATCCACGCTTCATGCACTTTCCCGCCACTGCCATTGAAATCACCTTCGGAATCTTCATGACTCGATCATCATAAACAATCACCGTACTCCCGTCAGGCGCTATCAACCGTATCATCTTTTTGTGACACATAATGTTCGCCTCGTAGTCCGCCAACCAATCCGTTCCTAGGACTACATCGAACCGGCCAAAGGTCATCACAAATGGTCTAACAAGAAACTTGTGACCTTCTAGTTCTACGCCACAACCTTCTACCATCTTGAAATCTTGGTAGACTTACCTATGGTAGTTTCTACATCGAATGGTGTATCTATATTCTTACTACTAACAGGCATTCTAGCACAGAAAACAACAGAAATAAAGCTTTTACTAGCACCAGAATCAAATAACACAGAGGCTTAAGTTTGATTTACTAGAAACGTACCTGACACAACACCGGGGTCCGTCCTAGCCTCCTCCTGCGTCATCACGAACGCTTTGGCGCTCGCCCTCAGCCCTGCACCTCCAGTTTTTTTCACCCCAGAACCCTCAACCCTGCACCTCCAATTAAATCATAAACGATTCATTATTTTATTTAATTATTTAAACCCCCAAATTCCAATTGAAACCCTAGTACACGTTTAATTGTTAAATCTTATTATTGAACTTTATCTTGAAATTAATACGTTTAGGTATCTTGTAAAAAGGAATCGTTGGAGCATCGTTAATTTCTTATTATCATCTTATTATATCATGTGAGTTACCTTGTGTGACATCCGGTAAATTTCCATTACCAAACTCCATTAGTTTCGTTAAGTCTTGCATACACGTGTTGTAAGCACACACTAGTTGTTGTTTAAACGTTGGTGATCTAATAATAATTAATAATGTTAAATTAATAATAATCTAATTGAAAATGTGATTATGGTATTATGTTTATGTGTTTGCATGTTTTAAATGTTAATTAGGAAATTTATCGCGTAACGTGGAAACGTGCCTATTTATTTGTATGTCTTGTATTTTTATAAAGATAAAATATATAATGATTAGCATTAGTTTATATCTTTATATTATTAAGTTAAAAACACTTTACAAAGAGTTTAAAGTCTAGTTTTTATAAAATACCAAAACACAAGGGTTTAAATGGTAATTATGCAAAATTAAAGTAAATAAAACAAAACCCTAGCCCCCCCCCCTCCCCACCTTCGGCCGCGATCTTCACCCTCTCTCCCTCTCCACTTCGAAATCAATCAAGAACAAGC
>BJCM01214232.1:0-14503 GCA_018326385.1 Flaveria bidentis | reverse complement strand
TGGAGGAGCGGTTAGATCAATTTTTTGAACAGTTGGCTGATCAAATGCAAGATCTGATGAATCAGGGAGGGTGTAATCGTAGCCGTCGTGAAACAGAAGATGATGAAAATCCGTTTTATGAGGGTGACGGTTCTTCTTCTGATGAACACGTACCACAAAATCAAAGGGGTTATAGGGGTAATAACAGGCATTGGGAGGCAGGAATGCGAACCAACATTCCTGAATTCGATGGTGATACTTTGAATCCAGAAAAAATCATTGATGACTTGTTGTTTTTGAAGAAGTGTTCGAATTCAAATAGGTTCCTGAAGACAAAAAGGTTTCGTTAATCGCTACCAGGCTAGATGGAAGGGCTTCTGTGTGGTGGCAACAACTGAAACTAATTCGGGAGAGAGTTGGAAAGCCAAGGGACACGACTTGGAGGAAGATGAAGAAGTCCATGAGGGCCAACTTTATTCCTCATAATTACTAACGATTAATGTACCAACGGTTACAAAATTTAAGACAGGGTTCCAAGACTGTTGAGGATTATACAACGGAATTCTACCAATTAATTGCAAGAAATGACATTCAAGAAACTGAAGAACAGCTTGTTTCTCGTTACATTGGTGGACTAAGAGTTCAGATCATGGAATTCATTAACATGTTTGACCCGGTGACACTTTCTGATGCTCATCAACGTGCTCTTGCTTTTGAAAAACAAACCGGCGTAGTGGTGTTTCATCTTCTTTTGGAGGAGGTTCAGGTTCGGGTAACACGACATCTTGTTTTGTGCCTAGACAAACAAAACAAGGTGCTGGTAGCAGTGGACCACCTCTTAAAGGAATCGACGGTAATAGCATGAAGTGTTTCAACTGTGGGGAGACTGGTCATCGACAGTCAGAGTGTAAGAAAGCTGGTAAAAGAAATATTTTTACTGACCCTGAGGAATGGGAACATGGTGGTGAGGCTGATGAAAATTATGAAGACACTCCAATATTTGATAAAGAGCTTGAGTATGTGGAAGTGGAGGTGGCTGGATATGTGGGGACATGCCTGATGGTTAGACGTTCATGCTATACACCAAAGGCAAATGATAATGATTGGCTTAAGCATGACATCTTCCATTCAACACGTATCGTGCTGGGGAAGGTTTGTACTTTTGTTATTGATTCAGGGAGCTATGACAATCTAGTTTATGAAGAGGCTGTTAGAAAGTTGAGCTTGAAAACAGAGAACCATCCTCAACCTTATAAGCTCCAATGGCTTAAGAAGGGAAGTGAGGTGCTAGTAACCAAGCGTACCCTAGTTCCTTTTTCAGTTGGTAAAACATACAAGGACGAAGTCTAGTGTGATGTGGTTCCCATGGATGCGTGCCATTTGCTGTTGGGTAGGCCTTGGGAATATGATCGCAACATAGAACACAATGGGCGGTCTAATACTTATAGTATCTTTTTTGATAACGTGAAGATAACATTGTTACCCACTAAACCCAAAGAAGTGGCTTCCAAACCTACTGCTACTTTGTTGACTCTTTCTCAGTTTGAGAATGAGCTGGAGGCTGGGGATGATGTTTTTTTGCTGATAGGTAAAGAAGTGGTTGAGGGTGCTGATGTTCCTGATGCTATGGTTCCTTTACTTGAAGAATTTTCTAATGTTTTTCCCACTGAATTTCCTGATGGTTTACTGCCTTTGCATGACATCCAACATCATATTGATCTAAAACCTGGATCATAATTGCCTAACAGGCCACATTACAGGATGAGCCCAGCAGAGCATGAGGAGTTGCGAAGACATGTTGAGGAGTTGATATCTAAAGGCCATGTTCATGAAAGTATGAGCCCTTATGATGTTCCTGCTTTGTTGACTCCAAAGAAAGATGGCACTTGGTGCATGTGTGTTGACAGTCAAGCTATCAACAAGATTACTATGGGGTATAGGTTTCCTATCCCTAGACTTGATGATTTGCTTGATCAGATTAGTGGTGGTACCATTTGCACAAAGTTGGATTTGAAGAGTGGGTATTACCAGATTCGTCTTAAGCCTGGTGATGAATGGAAAACTGCCTTCAAAACTGGTGAAGGATTGTATGAAAGGTTGGTAATGCCTTTTAGTTTGTCAAACGCACCAACACTTTTATGCGTGTGATGAATCAGTTGCTTAGACCTTTTATATGGAAGTTTGTGGTTGTATATTTTGATGACATTCTTATCTATAGTGCTTCTTCTAATGAGCACCTCATGCATGTAAGGAAAGTTTTATCCTTACTTTGCATGGACAGTTTCTATGCAGCATCAAAGAAATGTGTTTTTATGACCCCTAAAGTTCTGTTTTTGGGGTATGTTGTTTCTAGCGAGGGAATACAAGTGGATGAATACTAAAGTAGCAACTATTGCTAATTGGCCAACTCCTACTACCATTACTGAAGTTCATAGTTTTCATGGGCTTGCTTCTTTCTATAGAAGATTCATCCCGAATCATCGCTCGAGTAGGAGAGGTGGCAAATAGATTGGAGTTACCAGATGAGTTAAATGGAATTCACCCGACATTCCACGTATCTCATCTGAGGAAATGCTTGGCAGATAAACATATGATCGTTCCACTGGAGGATATCGAAGTAGACGAACGGCTCGATTATATGGAGCAACCAGTGGCCATCATTAATCGAAAAGAAAAGAGGCTGAGAAATAAAGTGGTTCCTCTTGTGTGTGTACTGTGGAAGCACAGGAAGGGATCCGAGTCTACGTGGGAGACTGAGGGAGAAATGAGACAGCATTATCCATGTTTGTTTGAGGAATAACAGGTTTCAGGAACGAAACCTATTTAAGGGGAGTGGACTTGTAACACCAGGTTATTTATTTATTTTGAAGCAGACGAATGAAGAAAAAGAAATAAATCTCAAAGTCGAGGGACCAAACTCGCCAACAAAGGAAAGTTGGAAATGTGGTGATATTTGTAGGGAGAGGACAGCCATACTCTCCCCACACACTCACATTTCAGCCAAGAAAAGAGAGGAGAAGAGAGAAAGGAAGAAAAGAGGAAGAAGTGTTGGTTCGGGTTGGTTCGAGTGACCAAAATCGTTGATAAACGAGTCAAATCGAAGCTCTTCTTGTCTCGGTTGTTTGTGTAAGTTCTAGGACACCTCGTTTAAACGTTTTTGAATGATTTGGGGCCAGAAAACATCTGAAAATCTGGTTTTTTGAGTGTGTGCATGTTTGACCTGTTTGTGTATGTGTGTGTGTGATCCATTTGAGCCTTGTTTATGAGCTTATGTGTGCTTGAATGGTGTTGTGGTATGCATCCATAAGGTTTAGGATGGTCTATTTGGGCTTAGAATGGGTTTAGATGAGTTTGGAAGTCGAAAAGGGCAGTTTGCGTTCGGCTGGAACTGCATTCTGCATCAGCTAGGGCTAGGCGACCGACTGGAGGCCGAATCGAGGCCATATGGCCGAATAGGGTATGATTGGGGTCCATTCGCACGATTGAAAGGCCAGTCGCATGGAGGTTATGCGATTGAAGGTCCAATCGCATAAGTGCTCATCCGCATTAGTCCCATTCGCATGAGGTCCATCCGCATTAGTCAATTCGCACGATTGGGTGTTCATTCGCATGAGTGTTCATTCGCATTGGTTCATTCGCATGATGTTCAGTCGCATGGAAGCCATGCGACTGAAGGGTGTCCATACGCCTGAATAGGGCTGTTGCACCCGAGGAAAGTGTAGTTTGACGTCTGAGTTTCAGGGGAAAGTGCAGATGTAAGTTTTGATGTTAAGGTTCCTATAAGAGCATGTATGATGACGATTGAGGCCTTAGAGTGCACGTAGGGCTTGATGTTGATGACGTTGCATGTATATGCGTCATATGTATGTATGATATTGCCCTGTATGATGTTCATGTCCGTGTATGATATGTTCCTTATTACGATGTATGTTTATCTTTCCTGTGGCTTTACGTGTTATGTTAATGAATGAGCCGAAAGTATTATGTAACGTAAAGCCAAAGATAATGAAAGAGGACCATGATGAATGAATGCATGCATTAATGAACAAATGAATGTAAGAAGGCTTGCAAGAAAATGTATGCAGGTGCACACCCGATGAAGGTGTTAGCTCAACGGTGTGTGAGTTAGCTACCCCGAAGGATGCACACTGGGGTCCAATCTTTGTGATTGACCATAGGAATGGGATCCTTGCCATTTTCCCTAGGTGCTAGAGTCAGCTTCGTGCACAATGCTAGAGGTCTATGAAAGCCTCGGGCTCAGTTACCCGCTTCGTGCACAATGTTCGGGGTATAGCATATGGCATTGATCCGGAACGGAAGAAAAAAGATAAATGGTGAATGTACTTGCCCTAGGTACTGGAGTCAGCTTCATGCCTAATGTTCGAGGTCTATGAAAGACCTCAGGCCCAGTTACCCGCTTCATGCATAATGTTCGGGGTAATGTACATGTCACTGGAAGAATTGAATGAACGAATGAAAGTAAGAATGTATGAAAGAATGAAAGTTAACGTATGGATGATGAAGATAATAATGATGTAATGTGTATATATATGATGTATGATCGCATGAACGTAAATTATGGTTTTTAAAAAGAGATAAGTGTGTTTTATTTATAAAACTAGAACTCACTAAGCAACACTGACTTTGATGTGTTTCCAGTTGGCAGGTAATGATTACTGAGGATGGCACGGGCAGCTACTCGGCTCTTTTGGGATGGCATTATTTTGATTAATGTTTTTGCATTGTAATGCGAACAATCTGTTTTGTAATGAATGTTGTATTAACTTTCAAAAGCATTTATATGGAAATAAATGATTATTTTAGTGTTCCGCTGCGATGTTTATGAAATACGAATGTAAATATATGTTTTATGTGCGATGAGAATCCAACTGTAAGCGTCCCGGGAACGGGGCCTTACAAGTTGGACCATCTATTTAAAAGATACCATTCCCTCATTTTAGCCATACAACACCTTTTAATCTCCCTCATTTTAGCAAGCACACAACAGGTAAGACTACTCTTATCAAATTACATATTTTTTTAAACCAAGGTATATTCATACGGTTCCTTTTGTTTTGTTTTAGGTTTGTTTCCCGGTTGCTTTCTAGGTCTCCATTTGACTTTATTCTTGGACAGCTTCAGTTTCATCGGGTATGTTTAGCTATAGCAGGTTCCTTATAGAATTTAATTTTTAGATTTCAAACCCTTTTGTTGTTGGTTTTTTTGGGTATTAGGTAAAAATATTACTTCAAATTATTATATATTTTTTTGTAGTTCATGATGCTTTCCATGTTTGCTTCTGATTTAGTTATTGTTAAAGTTAGACTCTTTGTAATAAACAAGTGATTAAATTCGATTCTTGCTTCTGTTATTTCCTAGCATAAGCTGCGATTTTAACGAGTATATTGTTACAAGGTTGTTCTCATGCGACACACAAAAGATAGTGACGTTGTGGGACTATTAATCTTTTGAGTTAGAAATACGACTTGGAGAATTTCGCTATATCAAAGTGATTGAATCATGAAGTTCTAGATGGTCCTTCAATTACTTTTAGGATATTAGTCATGTATAGGATTCTATTATCTGAGTTAGAATCTTAAGATGCAAAACCACGTAGGACCTATTGCCTCACTTTTTGATCTTTTAGCGTATGATGTTATTATGACCCGATAAAATCACACACATACAGTAAAGTATGCAAAGGGTGATTTGATTATATTGCATATTGTGTGTTGTAACAAAAGAATCACTTTTAAGGATGTAGGTGAATTATGGTGATTCATTAGAGTATGTTTATCTTATGGGATTCAGTTTTCGGCATGATGAGTGGTTGTTAATAATCTTATACATTTGTTTGGGTATTAGGTAAAAATAAAACATCAAATTATTGTATAAAGTTTTTATTTCAAACTTATAATCTTGGTTGCTTATGATGTTATAAAGTGGTTGTTTATAATCTTATACATTTGTTTGGGTATTAGGTAAAAGTATACATACATTGTGTTGCTTATAATTGTAACGCCACGAATAAAATCGAAACAAGCCAATTAATAATAAGAGGCCGAGCCGGGACTATTTAAAGAAAATAAGCGGGTAATGGATTATGGACCGAGTAGACCTCGCGCATTATGTGTTTGGTGAGTTTAAGGTCTCGAGAACGCCCGGTATATATAAACAGACAACACCCTAAATTCTAGATAAAGAGTGTAGAGAGAGAAAGTGGAGAGAATTGAAGATTCAAGGCTTGATTGATCACGAGATTGAAGATCGGTGTTCGTGGGCATCCAAACAACAAGAAAACACCAAGAATCCAGGTAAGAAATATCATTTAATCTTTCATTTTGATGTAAACTTGGATTCTAGGGCTTGGATTTTTAAAAGTGGCAAAGATTCACCCAAAACTCACGTTTTTGTGTAATAAAACATGTAAGAAGCTTAGATATAGCTTATTTGGTGATAAACCAAGCTTTTGGATGTAAAAGATTGAAGTTTTGGGTCAAAAATGGGGTTGTTCATAATTTTCAGCCTGTTCTGCGAATCTGGGTGTTCATCCAGCGAAATTATATATTCGTCCAGCGAAACTATAGGTCTTCCTGCAAAACTATAGTTTCGCTAGTAGTTTCGCAGACATGGTTATCCAACAAAAGTTGGCCAAAACCTGCAGCGAAGATGCCATCGAAACTTTCAATGAAGATGTCAGCGATACTAGCAGCGAAACTGTTGACGAAACTAGCAGCGAAACTGCTGATCTGGCAACGAAATTAGCAGCAAAATTAGCAGAAAAATTAGGCAGAAATTAACTATTTTGAGTGTTAACTTATCTACAAGCTGTGTAGTGAAATCCTTGCTAAAGCATGATTGAGAAGCTACTCATCGAGTCCATGTGATTTCTAAACCCCCTATTTAAAGGGTTAAACTTGTTTAGGGCTGGAAATGCATACTAAATATACCTTTTTGATGACCAGGTCAGCGCAACCCTAGCCAGGGGCATTGCCCCTTGGACCCCACTAGGGGCTGCTGCCCCTAGGACCCCGCTGTCAGGGGCTAGCGCCCCTGAACCCTCGCTGTCCCGCAAAGGTTTGGTTATGTTCTATGATGACTTGTTCTTGTCGTACATGTGCATGTGTATGTGTATGTGAATGGATGATGTATGATGTTAATAATAATGTGCGATGGGGTATGTAATGTTTGTGTGATGTTATGTATGAATGTGTTATATTGATCTTACATTCCTATTATGTTTTAGTCCTTGATTTACGTGTTATGTGTACGAAATGAATGAAAAGTAGTATATAACATAAAGTGGAAGTTAATGATAATGTTACATGGAACGTGAAGAAAGATGAATGCATGCATTAATGAACGAACGAATGTAAGAAAAGTCTTGCAAGTAATGTAAGGAGGTTCACACCTGCAGGACCGGTGAAGGGTGGTCACTTTCAACACAACAACATAAAAAGGAGAACAAACTAAACTTAATCAAACAGTGAAATGGATTAAGCACAATAGAAGATACTAAGAACACAAGTAAGTAAGAGACAGAACAAGAGAACAAGATACATAAGTATATGGTTTTTAAGATTGCAGTATATTACTTTCTCAAGTTCTATTACAAGTGTTACAAAGCAAAAAAAGAAAGTTACAAGAACCTGAGAAACTTATACTATATCCTACAGCCGGCTATACTTTGAAGGCCAGCTGGATACAATTGACTAGACACAAAACAAAATCAATTGTAGAGTCAAAAGGCAGATTGCCTTTTGACTAGTGACTATGACATGCCATAGCTCACATCCTCATCTATTAAAAAAAGGATAGAGTAAATTAAGTAAAAAGTTACAGACTCAAGACATGCTTTGGAAGATTTCACACTTAGAATATTTATGTTGCATGTGTGAAACTTCCAAAGCATTCTTCTTCAGTGTACTTGTGCAGCATGCAGGAGAGACTTTGCGTGTTTGGGTTGCATCAGTCTCTTCATATAATCTCTACAACATACAATGAAGGGTGTTAGCTTAACGGTGTGTGGGTTAGCTACCCCGGAGGATGCATACTGGGGCTAATCTTTGCGATTGACCATACGTATGGGATCCTTGCCGCTTACCCCAGTACTGTGGTTAGGCCACTAGACACAATGTATTGGAGTCTATTTATAGACTTCGGCCCAGTACCCGCTTTATGCATGACGGTGGTGTGAAGCACATGGCATTGGTCCGAATGAAAGTAAAGATTAATGATATATGTACGGTATGAATGATACGAATGAAAAAGAATGAATGATGATAATCAATGATAACGAGTAACGTGCGATGAATGATGATGAAGATAATAATAAGATTATATATTTGTACGTATGATGTTTGAGCACAAATGGAAGTAAAGAAAAACTTTAAATGAAAAGTAAAGTATTTTAATAATAAAACTAGAACCCACTCAGCAACGCTAACTTTTATGTATTTTCCAGTTGGCAAGTGATTGTTGCTGAGGATGGCACGGGGCAGCTACTCGGCATTTTTTTGGGATAACATCCATTTGTACACTTATGACATTTTTGTGATGTAATGCAAACAATAATGTTTTGTAACTGTTAACAATGATGTATTATTTTGCAAAAGTAGTCATTAACATATGAAATGGTTTTATATTATTCTGATGCGATGTTTTTCATAGATGTAAATGTATATTTTATGTTTTATATGCAATGATTGTCCAACTGTGACCATCCCAGGATCGGGGCCTTACAAGTTGGTATCAGAGCCAAAGTTTAAGTGAAATGGGTAAAATTTCAAAAGAAACCTAAACTTAAACTGAGAATGGGACAAAAGGAAAGGGATGCCAGTCCGAGTAGCTACGTGCCATTAGGTATTTTCTTAATTTTAACCGGTATTACGTGCGCATGTTATGTGGTTTATGTGCCTTTAGTAGATTTGGATACTGATGTAGTCAAGATAGGAAATGCTTGGGTTATGAAGAGTAAAGTAAGTGGCTAATCACAACTAGCCACTGTAATCAGGGACTTACTATACTTGACATAAACTGAGCTATTACCTTGAATGACCGTGTTGGTGTTTGAATCTTATAGCGTGCTTAGAAGATGGTTGGCGGTAGATCTTCTAAGGCTTCTAGAGGTGGAGGTTGTTGTGGACTTGGTGCTGGACCACGGGTCACGAGAGGAAGGCCTAGGGCCGAAGTGGTGGCTCATGAAGTGCCCGAGGCCCCTCATCTAGAGGGCGGTGATGAGAGTGCTAATTTGAGGGCATTAGTGAAGGAGGCTGTCGTGGAGTAAGTTCATCACATCATGCAGACGGTCCTACTGTCTATGGTGACCGAAGTGATAAAGGCGGTACAAGAAGGCAAAAGGAAGAAAAGGAGCAGGCCTATGGGTGAAAGAGGACATCCCGAGACTGAGACGGTTACCTCTACTAATGAGGAGGAAGAGGAAGAGCCTGTGCCTGATGTAACACGAGGCTGTAACTATGGGGCATTTTAAAGATGCAAGACCCCTACCTTTGATGGTAATAGCACCACTGTTGCTGCTTAGTGGGTGAGAGAGATAGAGGTTGTTCTCGACATCAGCGAGTGCCAGGAAGATCAGAAAGTGAAGTTTGCCACCCACTCATTCATAGACTCGGCATTGTGTTGGTGGGAAAATATTGTCCAAGCTGAGGGTAGCAAGGCTATTGGGAGAATGAGGTGGCCGAAGTTGAAAATGTTGGTGATTAAGGAGTTTTGTCCTCATAGGGAGATGGATAAGGTTGAGAGGAAGTTCCTGCAGCTGGAGGTGGGAACCATGACGCATCAGCAATACAACACCAAGTTTAATGATATGGCACGGCTGGTGCCGGATCAGGTGACGCCTATGTCACGAAAGATTAAAAATTATATCCAGGACTTGTCGGCGGACATCCGCAGGCATATGATAACCGCCCAACCAAGCACGTTCAGGTCGGCGGTTGACCTGGCAGGGAGGCTGTATGATGAGCGGGAAGTGGTGGTGGCTGAGGTGAGTAAGAAAGGTGGGGGTGACCGGAATTGGAATGGGAAGAGGTTTGGTCAGGGTGGAGCCTCGACGAGCAACAAGAATGCATGGGTGGATGACCATCGTGTGGTCACATCTGGTGTAGGGACGAAGAGGTGTGGCAAATGTGGAAAGGAGCATATTAGAGAATGTAGGTTGGGATCGAATTTATGCTTCAAGTGTGGGAGGACGGGGCATATAGCAAAAGATTGTCGTGTGGCCAGATGTTTTAACAGTGGTGGGTGGGTCACATGAGCAAGGACTGCAAGGAGCCGAGGGCTGAGAGTTCCGGTACAAAGAAGAATATTGTTATGACTGAAGGGCAGAAGGCGAGCGCCCGAGCTTTCATGATGACTCGAGACGAGGCTAGGACGGACCCCGATGTGGTGTCAGGTATGTTTCTAGTAAACCAAACTCTTGCATCAATGTTATTTGATTCTGGTGCTAGTAGGAGTTTCATTTCTGCTGCCCTTTTGTGCTATGTTGCCCATTAGGAGGAGAAGTATTGATTAACCCTTCAATGTAGAAACTGCCATAGGTAAATCTACTAGGATTTCTGAGATGATTGAAGGTTGTGATATAGAACTAGAAGGTCATAAGCTTCCTGTTAGACAGTTTATGATAACCTTAGGCAGTTTCGATGTAGTCCTAGGAATTGATTGGTTTGCAGACTACGAGGCTAATATCGAATGTCGCAAGAAGATGGTCAGACTGACTGCGCCTGATGGGAGTTCGGTGACGATTTACGGTGATCGAGTTATGACTATCCCGAAGGTGATTTCGATGGCGGCGGCGGGAAAATGCATGAGGCATGGGTGTAGTGCCTACTTGGCCTACGTAAAGGATGTGGATACGCCAACACCACACCTATCCGATGTACCAGTTGTGTGTGACTTTCCGGACGTGTTTCCCAAAGACTTACCAGGAGTGCCACCGGTCCGCGAGATCGAGTTCCAAATTGACTTGATACCGGGTGCCCAACTTGTTGTTAAGGCACCGTATCGGTTGGCTCCGACTGAGATGAAGGAACTGATAAAGCAACTACAGGAGTTGCTTGATAAGGGGTTCATCGACCAAGTATTTCTCCTTGGGGTGCTCCGGTCTTATTCTTGAAGAAGAAGGATGGTAGTATGAGGATGTGTATTGAATACTGGGAGTTGAACAAGTTAACGGTGAAGAATCAGTATCCATTGCCAAGGATCGATGACATGTTTGATCAGCTCCAAGGTGCCAGTTGGTTCTCGAGGATAGATCTTCCAACTGGCTACCATCAGCTGAAGGTTAAGGAGCAAGACATTCCTAAAACAGCTTTTCGCACGTGTTATGGACACTACAAGTTTCTCGCTATGTCATTTGGTTTGACCAACATGCCAGTTGCTTTTATGGACTTGATGAATCAAGCATGTCGGCCGATGTTGGATAAATCAATGATTGTGTTTATCGATAATATCTTGATTTATTCGAAGAGTGAGGAGGAACATGTCGGTCATATTCGAGAGGTGTTGGACACATTGAGCAAGGAGAAGTTGTATGCCAAGTTCTCCAAGTCCGTATTCTAGCTACGCGAGGTTCAGTTCTTGGGTCATGTGGTGAATCCCGAGGGGATTATGGTGGCCCAGCAAAGGTGGAGGCAGTGATACAATGGAAGTCACCAAAGACGCCATCCTAGATTCATAGTTTTTTGGGTTTGGCAGGCTATTACAAAAGATTCATTCAAGACTTCTCTAAGATAGCTTCTCCGTTGACCAAGTTGACCCGCAAGGATGTGAAGTTTGTATGGGGTCAAGATCAGGAGAGGGCGTTTGAGGAGTTAAAGGTGAGGTTGACTGAAGCTCCTGTCTTATTGTTACCCGATGGGAGCGAAGATATGGTGGTTTATTCAGATGCGTCTTACTCAGGGTTGGGATGTGCCTTGATGTAGCGAGGAAAGGTTATAGCCTATGCATCCCGACAGTTGAAAGTTCATGAGGTTAATTATCCTACTCATTGTTTGGAGCTAGCATCTATGGTCTTTGTCTTAAAGATTTGGAGGCACTACCTGTATGGGACGAAGTGCACCATATTCACTAATCATAAGAGCTTAAACTACTTCTTCGAGATGAAGGACTTGAACATGAGGCAGAGGAGATGGTTGGAGCTTATAAAGGATTATGATTGTGAGATCCATTACCATCCGGGCAAGGCCAACGTGGTGGCAGATGCCCTTAGACAAAAGGAGAGACCCGAGTCGATTCGAGTGAAGGCTTACCAGTTGGTCATGACCTCTGATATGATGAAGCAGATCAAGGAGTTTCAAGATGAGGCATTGAACGAAAATCATCTTAACTCCGAATGGATGAGATGTCTAGTCGCGAAGCTGGGTGAAAACACTCTCGGTGTTAGGACCCGATTCGGACGAATGTGAATTCCTCGTTTTGGGGATCTACGTGGGAATATTATGCATGAAGCTCATAAGACTCGGTACTCCATTCAATCCGGTGCTACGAAGATGTATCAAGACATGAAGAAAAATTATTGGTGGTCGGGTATGAAGCGTGATGTAGTGGAGTACGTGAGTAAGTGCCTTACTTGCTTGCAGGTGAAGGTAGAGCATCAGAAGCCATACGGGAAGATTCAACCTTTGGATATACTCAAGTGGAAGTGAGAGCATATCACCGTGAGAGGGTACGATGCTATATGGGTTATAGTTGATTGTCTGACAAAGAGTGCTCACTTTCTACCGATCCGTGAGGCATATTCATCCGAGAGGTTGGTGGATCTATTCGTTAAGGATATTGTAACTCGTCGTGGTGTGCCGATGTCTATTATATCTAATCGTGACACCCGGTTTACATCTAAATTTTGGAAGAAATTCCATGATGCGATGGGGACGAGGTTACATATTAGCATGGCTTATCATCCTCAGACGGATGGTCAGTCGGAGAGGACGATTCAGACGCTAGAAGACATGCTTCGGGAATGCGTCATCGATTTTGGTGGAAGTTCAGATGACCACTTACTGTTAGCCGAGTTCTCATATAACAATAGCTACCATGCCAGCATTGGCATGCCACCTTATGAGATGTTATATGGTAGAGATGTAGAACACCCGCTTGTTCGGGTGATATTGGCCATAAAGAGTTATGGAGCGTCGAGGTGCTCGAGGCTACGACTGAGAAGTTGGAAAGGAAAGTAAAGATTAATGATGTATGTATGGAATGAACGATACGAATGAAAAGAAATGAATGATGATAATGAATGATAACGAGTAACGTGCGATGAACGATGATGAAGATAATAATAAGATTATCTATTTGTACGTATGATGTATGAGCACACATGGAAGTAAAGAACGATTTTAAATGGAAAGTAAATTATTTTAATTATAAAACTAGAACTCACTTAGGAACACTGACTTTTATGTATTTTCCAGTTGGTAGGTGATTGTTGCTGAGGATGGCACGGGGCAGCTACTCGGTATTTTTTGGGATGACATCCATTTGTACAATTATGACGTTTTTGTGATGTAATGCAAACGATAATGTTTTGTAACTGTTAACAATGATGTATATATGTATATATATATATATGTATATATATATATATATATGTATATATATATATATATATATTTGGGTTTTATTTTGTTACAATAGTATAGTTACAGTGATGTTTTTTGTTACATGATTGTAATTTAGTTAATGTAGCTTACTTACAATGTTGAAATTTCTTTATAGTGATATAGTTACGTGGTTTAACGTTGTTTTGGTGTTAGGTTTCTAAAATCATGGGAGGTGTAGTTACATGGTTTAATATCGTTTGTTTTACATATTGATTTACATTGGTTATTACTGCTTTACATCTATTTACATTAGTTTATACTAGTTTACATTGGTGTAATGTCATTTGTTTGTTGTAATTATTGTGTTACTGTTAATTGAAGTGGTGTAATATTGGGTATTTAACAGTGTAAGTTGATGTTTTTGTAACAACTTTGCTAACATAGCAGTGTAACAGTGTTATATGATGTAACTACATTAGCATCAAAATAATGTAACATTGTAATATGATGTAATTATGTACGGATGAATTTTTTTGCAATACTATAATAAAATTAAAGAGAAAAATATGATGAGTTTAATGGTGTAATTATTATAAAAATTACAATTTATAAAAAAAGTTATGAGTGTTTAAATAAAAAAGAGGTAAAGTTTTTAAATATAAAGAAAAAAGAAATAGGATATGACACTTGTCATGTTCAAGATAAATCTGAATTTTGATGTATTTGTCAAATGACCTTTATGCTCTTTTTTATTGAAAAAAGATTTGAAAAATCTTATTCATTCATTTGTTGATCTATGCTTAATATTGAGGCAAAGAGTTCATACAAAATTGAAGGATTCTTATAATAACCAAACCCTATACATATATGTATATATATATATATGTATATATATGTGTGTGTGACATACAATGACAACACCAACACTCTTAATTAGATAATAGATAATATTATACTTTGACATA
>BJCM01214230.1:0-19346 GCA_018326385.1 Flaveria bidentis | reverse complement strand
TTTTTAAAGAAATATTTTGTTGTATTATGTATTTATAAAGTTTTTATTATAAAAAATGTATTTTAATAAAAAAATATCTTTTTATTTATTAAATTATATATTTTATAATTTGAAAATTGTATGAGTAAAATTATTAGTATTCAATATTATTATTATTAATATAGAGAAATGAGAAAATTAGTATTGTAAGCCTTACAATCGTTTCATGTTTATTTATTTTTTTATAACTTGATATATAAGTTAAAATCCCATTAAATAAAAGGATTGTAGTTAGAAATAAACACGAAGAGTTAGACTCTAATATTTGAATAATAAATATAATTAAAGTTATATATACGTAATAGTTTAAGAAATAAAATATTTATACTATTTTTAAATCTCTTATCCAAATAGTTTCATTTTAGACATTCGTTTTAACATTTTTTTATTCAAAAATTAATTTTTATTATCAAAATCTTGTTTTTTTTGAAAAATTTAATTTGTAATTATTTTGGTTGTTTTAATAAGACTAGTTTTAAAATTTTCCACCTTTATAATGTTTTAGAAACAAAACGATTTAAAATATTCTGCTTAAAAAAAGTTTAGTGTTTTAGAAAATTTTATATTATATTAAAATTTTGTTTTTTATTATTTAGATTTTAATTAAAAAATGTGATTTTTAACTTCCTTAGTAAAATATATATTTTTAAAAAATATAGTTTGTTTTAAAAATCTAGATAAGAGAGATAAATATAGCAATTAATAAAATTAGTTTTTAATAAGAGAGAAACTTATATTAGTATTTAGATTACTATTATACTCTTTTGTAGGTAAAATCAATATGTGAATGTACTTTTAACAACTGGCAAAAAAGTGGGTTAAAAAATGACAAGTGATAAAAAAAATTTCTTTTATTAGATACTATAGATATTTTATGTTGTAAAATAGAAATTTAAAGTATTCTTATCTGAAAAAAAATAAAAATAATTAAAAAATCGGACCAAACCGGTCATTTTCGTGTCAATCCGCAAATTTACGTGTTGTGTTAGGGTTTACATGTCTGGCATGATTCAAAAGTTCGGTTCGTGTTTGTGTTTTTGTCAGGTTGGACCCATCAGTCTACCAACACGACCTGTTTAGCACCTGTGTTTACAAGTGACTAGATTTATTTTTTGCATTTTCTAAAACAACCATCACAGTGACTAGATTTATTTCTTGCACCTTTTAAAACAACCATCACAACTTTACAATTTGTGTGTATAAAGAAAGCAAATTTGACAATGCAGCATTGCATGGGTGGTTGTGTATGACAATGAGAGAGAGATTGAGAGAAACTTTGATGAATATTGGTCCCACAAACAAGTGAAACTAAAAAAGAATCAGGATGCCGACTGGAGGCAATAAATCAAATTTATTCCAATCCATCATCCATATCTTTTGCTTATAGCAATTATAGGAGTAACATATTCTTTTAAACCCACAAATAATATCCAAAAGGGTTCATCATCCTCAAATAAACTCTTTTGACCAATATTTTCTTGAATTTTGACCCCCAAAGTCCTATTACTGTAAGCCAACTATACTGTAACACCCTAACCATATGAGAGTTCATTGATCTATATATGAAGAAAAAGCCACATAACATACCCTGGATCTTAATGTGTCGAGTGTTGACATGTGATGTGCCAAGCAAAAGAAGTTAGTTAAAATCAAAAGAGGTCAAATGGGTTGAAAGTAAGGATGAAGCTACACGATCGAAAATGAGTAGTCACGCGACCCTAATGATTTAAACTTAAAAGCTTTTATTCACTATCACAATGATTCTAATGCGTTGTGACAAACTTTGGTATTGCTGCCTATTGAACCCTACTTTTCATGTTGTTACACATTGATACACCATTATTCACGATAGCATCTTTATCTATGTAATTATACTAAATTCATTTTTTTTTAATTTTATCTCTAAACTAGTTTACCTTTCATATCTTTTTCTCCATCTCTATCCCACTCACAAACATTGATTTTATTAAATTTCTCTCTTAAACACACATAAAATTTATAAAGACTGATTAATAGTGAATCTTTATATTTAAAGAATAACTATCCATAAATCTATAAATTTAAAGATGGAGATGAAGAAAGAGATCTTAATGCAGGTGTAAAACAAAAGAAATTTTTAAGTAATAGAGATATAAATAATAAAGATATTTAGGACTCTATCGCGCATGCTCTCACATCCTTGTAAATGATTTGACACATTGTTATAATTAACAGCACATAAAATCTTACATTCGTAAAACAATACAACAATATTTATATAATAAAATAAACAAAAATTTATAGATTTTCTGAATACTTCTTTGTAAGAAACTGGATATATAGCTATTTGAGGTTAAAATGTTTTATCAAAATGATATTTTACTAACATTTAACCCACGAGTAAGAAAGTGTAACTTTATAATGTGTGTGTATAAAGAAAACAAAATTTACAATCTAGCATTGCATATTTGCATGGGTGGTGGTGTATGACAATGACAGATAGGGCTGCAAACGAACTGAACGTTCAGCGAACAGTTCGTGAACCGTTCGGCGGGAAGTTCGTTTATGTTCGTTCGTTTAGTAAATGAACGAACATGAACAAGAAAATTCTGTTCGTTTATTAAACGAACGAACATGAACACAAGTCACGTTCGTTCATTTATGTTCGTGAACGTTCGATAATGTGTTCGATTATGTTCGTTAATGTTCGTTCGTGAACGTTCGATAATGTGTTCGTTTATGTTCATTAAGGTGTTCGTTTATATTCTTAATTATTGTGTCAGATATTTTTATGACTATTTTATCAAGTATTTTTTGGCATTTATGTTAACTACTTATTTATTTTTATTGATTTTGTGTAATGTTTGTAATAAAAAATATAAATTTTATTCTAAAATAAATCTATAATAATTTGTATTCATTTGTGTTTATGAGTTTTTTTTGTGTTCGTCATGTTCATGAACAATTGTTTGCGTTTGTTTGCTTTTGTTTGTGTTCATTTGCGTTCGGTAAGTGTTGGTGAACAGTTCATGAACATGTTTGCTTTCTTAATGAACGAACACGAACAAGAAATCTCGTTCAATAAGTGTTCGTGAACAGTTCATGAACAAGTTTATTTCTTAACGAACGAACACGAACAAGGCCTTGTTCGTGTTCGTTCGGTTCGTTTGCAGCCCTAACGAGAGAGAATGTGAGAGAAAGACTAGATGGATATTAGTCCCACAAACAAGTGAAACAAAAAAAGAGTGAGGGTGGGGGCAATAAATCCATTTTTTCCCACCATCATCCATCTCTTTGCTCATAACAATTATATGAAGCATAATCTATAAGTACAAACAACAATTGACAACCCACAAATATCCAATTGGGTTCATCATCCTCAACAAAGTGCGTATTATTAACTTAACTCTAGTTTTAGGAAGTGCCCAGATGGATTGCAGCTTCGCAATCTGATGTACGTAGTCTAACCCTACACTTTTTGTCGAATACTGTTTTCTAAGACTTGAACTCATAAATATTAGGTCAAAAGTCTGCCCTCGTTCATCATCCTCAACATAACACTGAAAACATCATAATTCGATTGATATAAGCATATGATGCAAAAACATATGCCAACTATACCGTAACATCCTAACCACATGCAAAACTGATTTGAAACTTACCGCAGTAGTACACTGATTTACGTATGTAGAAAACCACATAACTTAACCTGGATTCTAATGTGTCGATACATGACATGTGTTAACACCGAGTAGGCCAAGCAAAAGATATTAGCTAAAAACATAACGGGTCAACTAGATTGACAGTCACTCAAACATCTTAATTACTGACACCAAAAAAAAAAATTTAATCAACCGTTTGACCTGTCGTAAGAATGACCCGTTACCTAACTTACTTAATACTAGCTCTACCTACAATCCTACATGTTTTTGGCATTGTGTAACTGCTGTGAAACAAATCAATTTAACAAAATCACTCAATACTAGAGATGAGTCATCATGGCCCATGGGGTGTTTGGAGTATTAAACATAGTCAGCCAAAATATCAGCCATGTTTTCAGCTATTCTTAAGTGTCAAATATTTTAGATAGGACCAACACACAAGCATGTTTCAATCAAGAATAATGCAACGTATTGATAATAATAATAATAATACCTGTGGGGTAATATACCTCGAATGCGATACACCAAATCTCGAATGCTCCAGAAAAAAACATTTCAACAGTTCATTGAAGTCAAATGAGCCCGCGTTCAAATCACCAATAAATAATATTAATTACTTGTCGAAACCATCCACCAATCGTGATACAATACTAGTCTCGTCATGTTTAAAACAGAGATTTCTCTATTCCAACTGCATGTAGCAAGTATGATGGGATGGAATCCCACATCTATGTATGTTTGTTCATTAACTTTGGTGTTATAAGAGTAAATGGGTCCATCTGATGACCAATGCGATATTTTGCCATTCGAGTGAAGTTGCACTTGATGCGAAACCCTCAAACACCATGCCTTTTGTATCATCCGAATTTATCAAGCCTAAATGGCGGTTTAAAAGAAAACGTTGCTATGCAACTTCAATTCTTTAAGCCACATAAACCTGGGGAAAATGGTAGAAAGTATTTATATGAGTTGCAATATCACCGAGGAAGTAATCAAATATGAGCATGTTGGGTAACAGGACAAAATAAAAACACATTTTGTGCAAGTCAAAATGGGTTGGTCAGGGTGACCGTGGCCTGTGATTATTATACGTGTTTAAAAACGTATGAATAAATTGTGCGCTAAATACTATCATGAAAACTATATAATTAGTTAGTTACAGAATAATCCAACACTTTATAATTAAGCAAGTTAAGGTGTTTGAGCATGAGTATGGTTTGAATGACTTCAACTAGTTTGACCCAGTACCTTTTTAGTTAAACTCTTTAGGCTAACCCATTTATCCTGTTAAAAGATAAAACAAATAATTGTATCGACTGGGTTACTTGTCACCTTTACATGTGTAAAATAAAATAAATGTATATGATATTGTAGGAGAGGGTTCAAATGAGAACTCTCTTTGTTTGTGAAAACTTTAGTAAGTAGTAACCAATATGAGCCACAAGTTTTTAATGACAAAATGGTAAATAACGAAAACATATTATAAAAAATTATAAAACGAAAAATAACATAAAGATAAAAAATAAACAAACAAAAATGTTTCTCTCGTTTCCCTTCATCATAAAAAAGATATAAAAGACTCATTTTTTTTACGAAATTCGTTTTACATATGTGTAATACCGGATTTACATGTGTAAAACCGGATTTATACATGTAAAACCAGATTTACTCATGTGTACAACTAAATTTACACGTGTAAATAGCGGGTGAATATTTTTTTAAAGTATATCATAATGGTTCGCGTTGAAAAGATAAATTATACTGAAATTAATGGTGAATTTTTTTAAAAAAATGTCGGGACAAAAAGTTACGAAGGTTTAAAAAAAAGATGGAAATAACATGTGACTTGCTTGTGATGTTAAATGTGTGGCTCACATTGGTTCATAAAGTTCTCTAAAAAAAGGATGGTTATCAAGATAACCCTACCATGTAACACCCGGTTATTTTAAAAAGACAAGAAATGAAGAATAAAAGAAAGAAAAGCAATAAAGTCCAAGTGAAGGGACTAAAAATGTCCAAAAGGACAAATCTTTGAAAAAGTTGGTGTAAAGGTGGGCATGGCCACCCACCCTCACTTCACATCACCATTTTCTTCGGTTTTAGAGAGGGAGAGCAGAGGAACTCTCGGCTGAAGAAAAAGAAGAAGAGAAGTCGAATTCAAGGTAAGAATTCGTGGTTTTTAAGTGTTTATGACGGGTTTTATCCCGGTTATATGCTTATGTGCTTATGTGTTTGTGTATATGCTCGGGTGTGTGTGTGGTGTTGTTTTTAGGTGTTTGAACTCAATTGCAAGCGGGTTGAAAGGAAGAAACACCTAAGTTGCATAAGGTGAGCTCTAGACCCCGGTTTCTACTTGTTTTTAAACATCTTTGGGGCTGAAAATGTATTTAAATGATTTTTACAATGTATGTGCATGTATGCCCGTATGTATTATGCATATTGGATGATGATTCTTAGATGCTTATAGGTTATTCATGTTTAGAATAGCCATATTAAGCTTAGAACAGATGGGTTTGATGATCGGGTTTGAAGACATCCTAGAAACATGTTTTACAAAAAGCTCATGCGCCTAGATAAGGTTTATACGCCTGAAAATGCCTTAGAAGGATTTAAGTGTAATCCATGCGCCTGAACAGTGGTCCATGCGCCTAGAAATATTAGTCAGATGACTAAGTGTAGGGCCATGCACCCCAATAGTGCTCATGCGCCCAAGTGGCCCATGCGCCTAAGTGTTCATACGCCTGAATAGTACCCATGCGCCTAGAATTGGGCTGGAATTGACTAAGTGTCCAGACGTCCAGGATTCTCATGCGCCTGCATAGTGCCCATGCGCCTGAAAGTTGCCCATGCGCCTAAGTGTTCCCCATGCGCCTGCATAGTGCCCATGCGCCTGCATAGTACCCATGCGCCTAAGGACTTAAAATATTTATTGATTATTGGGGAAAAGTGTAATGTAGGCTTTAACTTGGGAGATTCCCGAGGGCTATGTAAGTTGACTTTTTAAAGTCATTTATGTGGTGATGGTGTGATGTATGATGTGATGTAGATTGTATGATATGTTCCTTATGATGAATGCCTATCTTTCCTATGGCTTTACGTGTATGTTATGAATGAATAAAGTATTATGTACGTAAAGTGAAAGATAATGAAAGAGGAACACGAAGTAAGAATGCATGCATTATTGAATGACGAATGAACGAAGGAAAGGCTTGCAAGCACATAATTGAGGTGAGCAACCCAGTTGTTGCAACAGACTCGGATAGCATGCTATCATTGAAAGTGGCAATTGGGGTGAGCAACCCTATGGGTGCAACAGACTCGGATAGCGAGTTATCGTGAAGTTGCCATAAGGTGAGCGACCCTATGGTTGCAACAGACTCGGATAGTGTGCTATCATTGAAAGTGGCAATTGGGGTGAGCAACCCTATGGTTGCAACAGACTCGGATAGCATGCAAATAGTTGTGATTGTTAATGGGGTGAGCGACTCTGTCGTCGCACAGACTCGAAAGGACGAACGTATAAATGGACGAAGTTAACAAATGTAATGGAAGATAATAATGATATTACCTGTATGTACGTATGTTGTATGATCACGAACGAATGAAAAGTATAGTTTGATTATGAAAGAATGTAAAGAACGGTTTTAACGATTGAAATGTATGTTTTATTATAAAACTAGAACTCACCTAGCAACGCTGACTTTTATACGTTTTCAGTGGCAGGTAAACGTTGCTGAGGATGGTACGAGGTGGCTACTCAGCTCTTTTGGATGGCATTCTTTTGATTAATGTTTTTGCATTGTAATGCGAACGAATGATGTTTTGAAATGAACGCTTGTATTAACTTGCAAGAGCATTTGTAATGATATGAAAAGTTATTTCTTTATGTTTCCGCTGCAATATTTTCGTAAGACAAATGTAAATATATGTTTTATTTGCGATGAGGGTCCAACTGTAAGCGTCCCGGGAACGGGGCCTTACATACCATAAGACAATTGTGACAAAATTTAACATGATGATTTCACACGTTCCACATTTATGTTTCCAAGGAGGGAAAACAACATGAACCCTTCGACCCAAGTCCTTCTAGCCAAACCATCTAGTTTTACTTGTTTGGCCCGATAGCAATAAACCATGTCAATATAAATGTATATACTGCTTTATCTATGAACATTTTGTTATTCATTAAGGAAAACAGAGACTATAGGTTCAAGGTGTGGAAATAGCATCCTTTACAAAGTGCAAAGTAAGACAACGTACATCAAATCGCAAAGCGATCTAGCCCCTCCCCAAACGGCAAACCCTGCCTAAAGAGAAGCTAAATCTAGCATTGGGTACATTTTTTTACTTATCTAATATATTAAAGATCTTAGGGAAATATACAAGTCTCATCCAAACCGGTTCGGGACAGGTCGGGCCGGGTCAAAAAAGTTCATGAAACTAGCTTGTATCTAATAAAATCCGACCCATACAAATAAACAATTAATAATAGATGATCAAATCCAGCCAAACCCATCATACTTGTTGGACCTTCTGTTCTTCCTAGACCAAGCAAATTTGACACAAGTAGGTAAATTTGAGCACAAAATATAATGGCTTGAGCTAAATATAAAGTAATCAGTTAAGTTGGTTAAGTTATATTTTTAAGAGGTCAAGATGGGCAACTTTAATCAATTCAGATAGGGCTGACCCGAGGATTCAGATAGGGCACAAAAATCAATTCAATACTATGCCCTGGGCCTTAAGAGCTTGTCGATATTTCTAATTGATTTCTAAAACGAGTGACGAGATAACAATAGCAATAATAGTAGTAACAAACGTAACTACGCAGCGGAAATCATTTAACCAAAACAACCAATAAATTAAACTAATCAAATTGAACAGAATACCAAAAACAGAACCTGTTTTGTGGCTGTTCTTTGATCAGAAACAAATACAGAAGCAGCAACCCAAAAATAGAACAGTGGCAGCAGCCCCTGTTCTTGACAGAACAGCCCCTTGCGACGGTTGTAAGTGGCGGAGGCTGGTGTTATCGGGTGCAAACAGCAGCGCTGCAGATGGCTGTTGGCGGCAGCAGTAGACACCAGCAATGTTGCTGCTGTTCTCTCGGCAGAAACACAACACAAACACACGAGCACAGAATATATTCAAAATAGTAAAGAACACAACGAGTTAACGTGGTTCAGTCAAGGATTGACATAAGTCCACGAGCTACGAACCAGAGTTTCTTTTTATTACTTTCAAGACAAAGATTACAAGTACAATATGTGGGTATTTCTAATAGAAGACTATAAAAACTTAACAAAGATAAGTTAAGGCAGAGCTTAAGGTTAAGGCCGGTTGCCCTCAACCCTTTTCTGCAGCATGTCTGCGGTTGTTCTAAGGCCTGGCCCAAGATGGATCGGAGCCCACAACACAACAAACAAGACACGCAATAGAGAATATGAAATGTGTCAAGATGGGTCATTAGGTATTTCAAATAACATGTCTGCTTGGTTTGATTTCTCATTTCCATCCAAAAATATTTTCCCCCCTTCTGGGTTCCTAACTTTCTAAAACATTATCATTTTCATTCATTTCTGTTAACTCAATTAATTGTGTTTCTTAACTTTCAACTTTTTGGATTTAAATGAAAACTTAAACTAAATAATTTGTTAAATGACTTAAAACCCCCAACTTAACTAACAAAATTAACGGAGTTAACAAAAATGGATAAAAATGATTAACTTTCTAAAAAGTCAGGGATCCAGAAAAGGAATAAAAAGTATCTAGATATTATATGCGAATATACGTATGCAATTTGTTGATCTCAATTTAAGCTCAATCTTGTACTTAGATATAAAGAAGAGATATTATTGTGTTCTTTATCATTTTAAGTGAATTATAATTCAAATATCATATATCTTTACTCATACAAGCAATACGGATATTCGTAAGGAACATAAAACAGGTTTGCTAATAAATTTAGACTTGAAAATACTAGTCACTCAACCAATACTCTTAAAGTAAAAGATACAGATGTGAAAGATTCAACAAACGTACTTCTTAAATAGAATGAAAACATGCGGTAGTGTTTGTTTGTTCATCTTCACATCCAATATTGTGAGGTGTTTTATTGTTTAGAAGTTGCCCATAAATTTCTAAAATGAAATGTGTAGTAGTGTTGAAAACCTTTTATCTATGGATTTTTTTGTATATAAACTTTATAATTTTAAGAGAACTTTATAAGGTTAATCCTGATTTAATTGGTTTTAGTTATTTAGGGTCAATATTTGTTTTTTGGTAGTTTTCATTTCATTTGGTATTGTCTAGTATTTGGTAAGGTTTATTTATGTCATGGCATCAATAACACTCCCATAGATAGTATTTTGTTACTTGGTCATTAAGTTTCTGATAGATTCTAGTAATTTGCAGGCAACTTGATTGATTAAATTAGCAAATACGTTGGGCCGAATTCGAGATGGTCGATGTCTCTGATTACAATAACAAAGATAACATAAACTTCAACAACAAAAACAAAATGACAATAGCCTGCTCTAAAAGATCCTAATGACTTGCTAACCACTCCTGAACTTCTACGTGATAACTGCTCCCCACTCCTCCATAGCACCACTACCTGAATTGCCCAAAGGAACCAACCAAGACACGATAATCGTATCCAGCTAATCCAACTCAGCATCGGTGACCCACATCCTCTTCTGCACTCTCCTCGAATACAGTTTAAGCAGAATCGTATCAGTTTCCAATTTAATATAAACATGGTTGAAAAAATTGGCAAGCGCACTAATCGAGCAGTGGGGCACCGACTAGCGATTACTTGATTACTCGGGGTAATCGAATTGAAATGTTTATATAAGTAATTTTAGTTTTATATATATACACTCATTTTTATTAGTAATCTTTATAAAAATGTTCAAATTTATATAGACACACACATTTGACCAAAATTTTCAAGGTTTGACTGTAAATTCAAACATTTAGCCAGAATACGACCAAAATGTGAACGGAATTTGACCAGAATCAACCCACCAAATTAGCATCGATTTTGATTTTGACCGATCACCTATTTTAACCACCAATTACATGAAATTATCAAGGTCACTGACCGACTAGCGATTAATCACCGATTAATCGGCCATTAGGCTGATTTTACAACACTGATTATAAATAGGATTCATTGGGGTCATTCTAATGGTGAGTCAAGGGTTTATCCATACAAAAGAGTTTATCATAGTTTTAAACATATAACGAGTTTAAACAAACAAAAGAAATAACATTTTGAAACAACGATTACATCATCACCTAATTTTTTCTAGATCTTTCCCTTTCTATAAATTGTGTACGGGATCGAAACTCTACAAGTTCTAAAGGATCTATATGAAAACCATATTACCGACAAGTAGGATCACCGGCATAGTCAAAACTAGATAATCATGAATACGAGCTCGTTGGTGGCTCTTAGTAAGGATGGTATACTATGCACAACACTGTAATAATCTAGTTAAGGCTCATATGATTTAGGCTCCTTCCTATACGGGTATCTAGCATCTGATGACCTATGGGTTTTTAAGCTTTAGAAGAACGTTTATTATGATCAATCTTTTGGTTTTGATGTTGAGGACATAACAGTTACATATCCTGAGGTTCTTTTGACAATTGAGTCATGTTTGAATCTCCGAATGATCGATCATTAGTTTTGGGAGACGATGATTTATCGTGTTTATATAGAAATCCTACACCTTTTCCCTTTCAGTGACGTTCCTTTCAGTGAAATACAATCAGATTTTGAAGCTTAATCATATTCTATGCTTTAAACTGAACTTTTAAGCATCCAATCCTACCAATCAATACTTAAGAGATTTAACCCATACAATAAAGAATACTTGTACACATGCATAATGGTAAGTTCATAATTACGATAACCAAGTGTAAATGTCAAATTGCCTTACATAATAATGCTAATACCTTGCTACTAGGCTTTCTAATATGATGGAGATTCTATTCAAACTTATGGATTGAATTCTATGGTTAAAACTTAGGGACATTTGGTTCGCGGAATTTGTTAGAATTGAAATTGGAATTGGAATTGGTATTAAAAGGAATTCTAGTTGTAATTCAATATTTTCAAAAGGATTTGGAATTCAAGGGAATTGAAATTTATAAAAGGAATTTAAATTCCAAACATATATTTAGTGACAAAAAACTTATAAAGGAATTGGATATTACCACCCAATTCAAAGCGCCACCAACTCAATGATCCGCTACATACCACCAACCGTCACCACCGACAATCAACCACGACCACCAATCGTGCCCGTTGCCGAAAACCGGTCGTACCCCACCTCCGCCATCAACCGATCACGTTCGCCGCCGAAAACCGACAGTCGCTATTGAGTGCGTCTGAAATTGACATGGTTTAGCGACGACGGTCGGTTGTCGACAACGGTTATGGCATGATTGGTTGTCAGCAGGTTTGGGGTCAGGGGGCAGGGCGACAAGCGAGCAGTTAGCGGATGTCAAATGAACGATTTGGGGTTACGATGGAAATCGGATGTCAAGGGCGACGACGACCGCAGTCAGAGGTGGTGTTTGGCGGCGGCGGCGGTCCAACGTGGCGGTCGGAGGTGGTAGGCGTTAGCGGTTCGAGGGGCAGTTGGGCGACAGCGGCGACGGTTGGCGAGGTCAGCAAGGGTCGTCAGTAGTATCAATTGGCGATGAGAGGGGGTGGTGGCGGTCGGTAATGGAGGCAGGGTCGGTGGAAGTTGAAATCCTTTAAAATTTGGAAGGATTTTGAAATCCTTCAATTAAAGAAATTTAAGGGAATTAATTCCAATTCCTTTCGCAACCAAACACGTTAATAATGGAATTCAAATCCTAATTCCAATGAATTCCTACCAACCAAACAAAATAGTCCATGGAATTCAAATTCCAATTCCATCAAATTTCATTGAATTCCTGCATACCAAACGCTCCCTTAGACTTTAGAGTTCTACATGAACCCTAATTCGCTAAAACCTTTGGCGTTGATACCAACCTGACACGCCCCACCTGAATGGAACCTAAGGTGACCGATTGGCACAAACTTACTGCGGATAGCTTACAAATATATTAATAGAATCCATTCGACAATACAGAGTAAGACTAAATTCACTTAGTACAAAGATAAACTTTAAGATAAACCAAAATATAATCTTCATGATAACTCTTCTAAAACACCTTTAAACTCCTCAAAATTTTATGAGTACAGACTTCAAAATTCTTCACACTTTTCTCTACCACCACCAAGTAATTTAGTGAGTTGGGTGTCTATAGGTTTTGTTAAATACATGCTCAAAATATACGTGAGCACAAAGCTGATTAGTTCATGATATAAACAAAAAAAATCTTCACACGATGTATTATCAAATAAATTGTACTAATTAAATGTGATTCAATGGTTTTACCACCGAGGGAATCTTAGTTAACATATATAACATATTCGAGTGAGAGTTCACTAAGAAGTGCATCGAACGCTTGTAATCAAGCCATATATAGTAGGTACCAAATATTCGCATATATTTCTCGAGCATACACACTTAATGATTTGTCAACATACAATTAATAAGAATAATACACTTAAAAATCATTTAAACTCAAAAATCATGACTAGCATATATTCAACCCCAAAATGAATTAAAAAGGGAGTTTAATCATGAAAATTCACCTGTACTTAGACGTGTAGTTGGTCCTTTTGCTTCTCTAAGTAATAGGCAACTAACAGGTCAACCTATAATATAACAAACATATTTATGTCCTTAGCTTCTAACGACCCATTTACCTTGATTTCGAATTTTATCGGAAAACAATATTTATGACCTATAGCACCCAAAACAAAAGCTTAAAACCATAATTCATAATTTTATCTAACAGGTTCACTTAAATACATTTCTATAAAATCCTACTGTTCGATGATCACTAAAACAATTTCCATATTACTTATATACTATCCTAAACACTTTGTAAACTTTTTATAACCTTAATCACATGAATGTACATCAGAAGGCCCTATTAATAATTCACACATTCACAAATCTAATTAATTTATTACTTCATCATCATGAAAATCAACACTTCTTAAGATTAACATTGTGGACTAATTCACAGGTTCGATTCATTAATTAGGAACTTTAAATATCCTTTCTGGTTTCTTCAACTTAATTTATCAATCAACATACGTTATTTGTGTTCTTTCATAACTATTCTTTAAGATCATGCTACTTTTATATTTGACAGGATCTTACTTACCTTTGATGATGATGATAATGATCTCTAAATGTTCCTATTCCTTTACTTCACACCTAATTATATCATAAACTTTTCTAAATCATAAATCTTAGATACCTTAATATCTTAAAATTTTGGGTAAATAATTACCACTCTATGAGAGAGCTTAACGTTTAGCTTACTAATAACAGTGTACGCCTGAACCCTTTGCTATTAGACTGCACTACCAGACCTATCTTTGCAATTGAGATTCTTAAACACGACAACAGACCTTACTTTGCAATATATGAAGAGTTAACAGCTTCTAAACTTTCTGTTTTGTAGAGGATTCACCAAAAAACAATCATTCAACCCTTAAATTGTATTGAAACCATGAATTTGGAAAATATTGATGCTTACCAGAAGACAGATATCACAAGTTCTTCTCTGATTTGGAGTTAAGAACTCTCAAACAGCCTCAATTGACGCTCCAAAGCACACAATCTTCTTGTTCTTCCCTTTTGCTACAGATCTGGGTCAAATAGACCATCAACACCAAGAATTTTGTGGTCTAAATCCTTCCAACAACTTCAATTTACAGTTTTTTTTAACGGTCTTCAATTTACAGTTTAACTCACCAAAAGATCTTGTATCTCAACTCTCGCAGACCAGAAAGGCTTTAAATGATGATCAAAATGAACGCTTTTAAGATGAAATTGGTGGGTGTTTCTCATATTAGGATCAAAATTGGTGTTTTCTTTTTATTGAGTGGTAATAATTACAATGAGATATATTTATAGGGTACAATTAGGTTAATTCATTTAGTTAATAATCTAACTAAACTGGTTTTATTTAGAACTTAAGCCGGCCGAGCCTAACTGCTCCAAATTAAATCACCCGAAGCCTACATCCAACAATTCTCCCACCTGGAGGCTTCGAAACACGTTCAGCTGCACTCCGATTCTTTTACTTCTGTACATAAAATAAATCTACATGATTTTTGCACCCTTTAGCTACTTTCGCCTTCTCAACATTAGTCATGAAGCTCAGTTGAAGCTATGCAAAGATTTAGTTTATCTAGCACCACAAATTTAGTAAACATATCGGCTAGATTCTTCGCACCTAAGATGTTCATCAAGCTGATTGTTTCATCACTGATCAATTCTCTAACAAAATAATATCTCATCCTAATGTGTTTCGTTTTACCATGATAGATTGTGTTTTTGGCAAGTTTCACTAAACTCTCATTATCACAATACAATGAGTAATCAGACTATTGTTTACCCAATTCTTCAAGAAAAATCTTTAACCAAACTTTTTACTAGCTTTAGCAACAGTCATGTATTCAGCCTCTGTTGTAAATAGAGCTATTCTTTTCTGAAGTCTGGACATCCAACTAACTGAAGTTCCTCCCACTGTAAAGACCTACCCTGTAGTGCTTTTAAACGTCCCTTTACAACCAAATAAGCAATCAGTATATCCTCTGAGTATTGCATCTTTCCCCTTGAAACATAACCCTGTAAGGGCAAAGTTACAATTCTCAGAGGGTATAGTGATGTTGATTTGGGTGGTTGTAAAGGGACATTCAAAAGCACTACAAGGTATGTATTTACAGTGGGAGAAACAACAGTTAGTTGGATGTCCAGACTTCAAAAACATGTACCTCTATCATCAACAGAGGCTAAATACATGGATGTAGTTCTATCAACAACAAGGTTGAATACGTAGCTATTGCTGAAGCTAGTAAAGATTTAGTATGGGTAAACAAAGAGTTAGTATGGGTAAACAAAGAGTTAGTATGGTTAAAGACTTCTCTTGAAGAATTAGGTAAACAACAGTCTGATTACTCATTGTATTATGACAATAAGAGTGAACTGAAACTTGAAATTTAATTTATCATAGTAAAACAAAGCACATTGGAATGAGGTATCATTTAGTCAGATGATTGATTGGTGATGGAGCAATCAGTTTAAAAAACATCTTAGGTGCGAACTACGAAGAATCCAGCCAATATGTTTACCAAATATGTGGTATTGGATAAGCTGAAACTTTGCATAGCTTCAGCCAGCCTTCAGAAATAATGTTGAAAGGGCGGAGGTAGCTAGGGGGTGCAAAAATCAAAGGAATTTTACAGAAGTACAAAGAAGCAGAGTGCAACTGAACGTGTTTTGAAGCCTCCAAGTGAGAGAATTGTTGGGTGTAGGCTTCGGGTAATTAATTTGAGCAGTCAGGCTCGGCTGGCCCAAGTTCTAAATAGGCCTAGTTTAGTTAGATTATTAACTAAAGGGATTAATCCTAATTGTAGTCTATATATACATCTCATTGTACTTGTAATCATTATCACTCAATAGAAAAGGAAACCCTAGTTGCCCCAAGAGGACGGAGGTCGCACACTACGACTGTAGTACCGTACCTCTATAAATTTTCTCGTGTCTCTGTTATTGTTTATTGTTTTCTATTGTGTGTTCGTGCTATTTGTGATCTTTGCATGGCCTATTGTTTAATTCCTCAAAACAAACAAAATTAGAGTGTGCATGTTATTTAATCTTCATTCGTAGTAGTGGAGTAAGTGTTGTAAATATATGTGATCTATATTAGAAACTAAATCAGAGTATGACTAAGGTGTTTATGGTGAGTTTTTACATTCACACACATGATTTTATATTCCTAAAATCACATCAAAATTTCTACAATAGCTAAAGAGATAACGTATAACTATCCTAGATCAATGGGTAGGTGCCGAACATAATTACAAGTTAAATTAAACCACATATACCACACTTGATATACTGCCAATTGCAAATTTGAGGAAAAAGTTTAGATAAAAAGGACTATCATATTCAAGTGGTTGATGAACAACTTATCTCTAAAGTATGCAATCATAATGGTTGTTTTTGGTTTGTAATCAGAGATAACTATGGGTATGGGTTTGATGGTAAGATGCCATAAGAATGGGTATAATTACCCTTTTAATTGAGGTTCTTATCAATTATATATAGCATGTATGTGTAAATATGACAGTAGATCACCAAATGAAGTCAAAGTTGGTGATTTCTCTGTTGTTATAAAAGGGAGTGCATCAAATGGACACAATCGTTTAGTCAGGGGCGATCACCTAGGCCCCTGAATCATTTAGAAACTTATTTTATATACTTTGAAAAAGGTTCTATAAAATTGACCCATTACACACCTTAAATTAGCTCATTACACACTCTAAATTATCCATTTTACCCAACATTTTACCCATTTAATCAGCACGTCACACACAAATTGAAACAAACAAAAATATACGTGACCTAATTGAAACTCTTCTAAAACTTGCATACATGAAGTTTTCCCTTTTAAGAACTTACATATGAAGAATAATATGTGTCTAGCTCTCTATTACATGTTTATAGATGTATAAATTTATACAAAACATATTGCTACTTGCTAGTAATCAAAGCATCATCTGTAAATCTCTGATATCACACAAAAGTTACCTAAAGCCCCAAAACACCTATAATTTCTACAAATGATCTGATGCAGATTATGTTCTTTTAGATTCATGACAAGTATCTAACACAAAAACATAACAGATGAGATTAGGGTTCAAAACCTCAAACTGATTATAATTTTAAATTTTAGTGGCGCTTTTTGGCTGTTGATTGGATTACTCAGAGTAAATCAGAGTAATTGTATTATGTATATTGTGTTTATGATCAAATATTACAAGGATATAAATAGAGTAAATAATTACATATTAAACCCTTTAATATATAAACATGTCTAGTGATTGTCTAATATTCCCCCTCAAGCTAAGCACGGGGAACGAGCTGTAGCTTGTCCCGTAAAGTCATAAGTCTCTCTGAAGGCAATGGTTTTGTAAATATATCGACAATCTGGTCATGTGTAGAAATAAATTGAACCGCTAGCTTTCCTTGAGCAACCTTTTCTCGAACAAAATGAAAGTCAACTTCAACATGTTTGGTGCGCGCATGAAAAATCGGATTGGCAGATAGATACGTAGCACCAAGATTGTCACACCATAAGATTGGAGCTGATTTCATAGGGACACGAAGTTCACGCAAAAGTGAGTCTAACCAGATAAGTTCAGCAATAGTGTCAGCTAATGCTTTGTACTCAGATTCGGTCGATGATCGAGAAACAGTCCGTTGTTTTCGAGCCGACCACGAAACAAGATTAGATCCGAGATATATAGCAAATCCCCCTGTGGATCGACGGTCATAGGGACAACCAGCCCAATCAACATCAGAGTAGGCGGTGAGTGGGTGATGATGAGCATCTGTATAAGCATGCAAAGTGGAGCTAGACGACCGTTGGAAGAGAAGACTATGGTCCAAGGTACCTTGCAAATACCGAAGGATTCGTTTAACAGCAGACCAATGATTTGCAGTTGGAGAGTGCATATATTGACAGACTTTATTAATAACAAATGCTATGTCTGGACGAGTTAAGGTCAGATACTGTAAAGCCCCCACAATCTGACGATACCGAACAGGATCCTCAAAGCTTGGACTGTCACCAAGGGTTAGAGGAGCGGTTGTAGAGCACGGAGAGCGAACGGGCTTAGATTATGAAAGTCCCGCTTTTGTTAAAAGCTCCATAATGTACTTCTTTGAGAAAGAATCAAACCAGATTCGTGTGAGTGAACCTCAATACCCAGAAAATAAGATAAAGAACCCATATCTTGAAGGGCAAAGGAGGAACTCAAGCTGGAAACCATATTATCAATTGCTGTGGGATTGTTGCCTGTCAAGATAATGTCATCAACATATACCAACATATAAAGTAGTGTCCCTCCAGAAGAGTAGATAAAAAGAGAGGGATCTGTTTTGGACCCGTGAAATCCCAAATGCTGAAGAGCCCGAGACAACTGCTGAAACCATGCGCGAGGTGCCTGCTTTAAGCCATATAATGATTTGCGAAGAAGACATAAGTGGTTTGGCCGGGCAGGATCCACAAAGCCGGGTGGTTGTTTCAGGTAGACGGTTTCTTTTAGATCCCCATGTAAGAAGGCATTGTGAACATCAAGTTGTCGGAGAGACCAGAAGTTACCGTAAGTGAAAGAACAACTCGAATAGTAGTGGCTTTAACCACGGGACTAAAAGTTTCGTGGTAATCAACACCGGGTTGTTGCTTGAAACCTTTGGCAACTAGTCAAGCTTTATATCGTTTTATAGCGCCATGTTGATCCCGTTTAATTTTATACACCATTTGCAATCAACTATATTGGCATTCAAAACTGGTGGAACAAGTGTCCACGTGCCATTTTTCATAAGAGCCTTGTATTCCTCAGACATGGCATGACGCCATTTAGGACTTTTGTTAGCAACAGTGAAAGTTGTAGGTTCAACCTCGTTAGAGGAAGTGGTGGTATGATAGGCGGTTGGGTCATATCTGTTGGTTTTGGGAGGATTTTGT